>JAODAL010003967.1:0-164376 GCA_025379985.1 Phyllomedusa bahiana
GCTAACTGAATTTATTTGATGGTGGCTTTCGAGAGTACTAGTTCCCTTCTTCAGACATGGTGTTATACAAGAAACTGAAAAATTACAGGCTTTTTATACACAAAAGACATGGATCTTCAAAGGATCTTAGAATTCTTAAAAATAACAAAATGCAATATAAGCAGACAAGTCATTTACAACAGGTCAAGAAATCAACAATCTGGAAACTGGTGAGGCATGACGAAGGGGGTCAGTAATTCTTCGTCTTATCTCGTAGCCATCAGGTGTAATTTGTGGCTCTCACAGTTCACACATAGTTTGACATAAAGCTGGCATGTATATTTAACCCATTTTGCAGAGTTTGAAATTTTTGCATTATTTAAATTCCCACTCCTTTCTCTCCCTCTGCGTCTTAAAATGTCCCATTAAAACCATAATCTTCAAGGCTTCAATACAATGGTCATCTTCGGAGAAATGTGCGATCACTGGGAGATCTGTTCTGTTGTTGTTAATGATGAATCTGTGCGAGTTCATGCATTGGCTGAGTCTCTGCCCTGTTTCCCCCACATAAAGGCCTGTGGTCGGACATTGCGCACACATGATCATATACACCACATTGGAAGACCTGCAGGAAAATGTCCCCCTAATTCTGTGCACCTGCTGCGACTGTGGGACAGGTACAATGTCCGCGGTCTGGATGTGTCTGCAGGTCTTGGACCTGTTCTGCAGGCAGGGTGAGGTGCCATTTTTATTTGAGGACTTCAAGGCACTCCGGACAATAATGCGCCGCAGGTTTGGTGGTTGCCGAAAGGAAAGGAGAGGGGGAACTGGGAATATGTCTTTGAGTCTGTTGTCCCTATGTAGCACAGGTTGAAGTTCCTTGGCAATCTTTTGTAGGATCTCCAGCTGTGGGTTGTAGGTGACAACTAGAGGCACTCGTTCTTCATTCTGGGTCGTTTTGTATGTAAGTAGATTGTCTCTGTTGATGGCTGCTGCTTTGCTGATTTGATTGTCCGTAACTTTTGGTCTGTATCCCAATTGGAGAAATTTTGTCCTCAGATCCAGGAGGTGCTTGTCCAGGTCTGTCTTGTTGGAGCATATACGATTGTATCATATAGCCTGGCTGTATATAATGGATTGTTTTGTGTGCTTCGGGTGGAAGCTGTCGTTTCTGAGGTAGGCCGTTCTGTCTGTGGGTTTGTGGTATACTGATGTGAGTAGCCGTGGTCTTTGATGTGTATTGTGGTATCCAGAAAGTGGATTTTGCTCTCTGAATAGCTAAGTTTAAGGTTGATGGTGGAGTGAAAGTTATTGAAGTCATTAAGTAGGGCCTCCTCGCCCGCAGTCCAGATGACAAAAATATCATCGATATAACGGAGGTGCATCATGGGTCTGGTGGTGCCATGTGGTAGGTATGCGCTTCCAGATCAGCCTTAAAGAGGTTTGCATACTGGAGGCGCACATTGGACCCCATGAAGTCCCATTCGCTGTAGATATAGGTCCTCTCCAAAGGTTGGAAATAGTTGTGCTGTGTATTGAGGACTGTATGAGCTGTTGTTGTCTGGTTTTGTGGGGGTTTTAGTTTTTCCATGGTGCGTCCGAAATGCTGCTACTCCATCCTTGTGGGGTGTTTGTATACAGGATTCTACATCCATGGTGCCAAAATGGGTGCCCGTCAGGAGTGGACCATGGGCATTGAGTTGTTAAGTATGTCGTGGTGCCCTGTTTTTGCTAGGAGTGTCTCTGACCTTGGGCTTTAGGAGATTTTCCACCCAAACCTGGGATATTCTTGTCAGTGTCCCAAGGCCAGAAATGATAGCCTTCCCAGGGATTGCCATCTTTGTGGATCTTGGGGAGCATGTAGGAAGCAGGCCTGGCCTGGGATCGAGGATGATCCCCTTCTCCCTGCATTTGGACCTGAGTTGGAAATTCTGATCATTATCCATAGTCTCTGCCTCCTCGAACGACTCACCACTACTAATTCCGCTTATCCATTCAACCAGGATTACACATCACTCTGACCGTGCTCCCCCACCCGCTCCTTGGAGCTCCTGGAATGCGCGCGGTCTGTATGTAATTAACTCTCTTCATACATGACTTGTTCATCTCACGCAAACTTATCTTCCTTGGTCTGACTGAAACCCTGTCTGACCACCTTCTGACACAGTCTCCCTGCCGCACTATCTTTTAGCGGCCTCCAACTTACCGGACACTCCTCGTCCTTGGTAACATGCATGGTGGAGGTGTTGGCCTCCTCCGTCTGACTCCTGCTCTTTGTCCCGCTCCACTCTACCTTCTATCCGCTCTTCCTCCTTTGACGTGCACTCTGTCAGCATTCTTCGCCCCCTCCCGACCTCCAAGGGGCTGTTGTTTACCGACCGCCAGCCCTGCCACGCTTTTCTTGACACTTTGCTTCCTGGCTTCTTCACTTTCTTTTTCCACCGACATCCCCATATCATATGGGAGACTTCAACATCCCATCGACCACCCCCACTCTGCCTTCCAACAAACTTCCTTTCACTCTGCTCCTCTCTAAACCTCTCCAGTGGACTCAGGGAGCACTCACAAGATGGGACACACACTGGACCTCATCTTCACCCGCCTCTGCCCCCTATCTGACCATCTCTTACTCTCACACCCTATATCCGACCACCAACCTGCTTACCTTCACCACTATCTCCTTCCCCATCTGCTCCTCCTGTCTCATATCAGTATGACCTCCGCAGGAATCTACAAAAACCTCAAACCCTCACACTCTTTCTGACTCTCTGAACCTCTTGTCCACTATCTCCTCATTCATTGACCGACGCAGCCACACTTTTACAAACCATTACAATTCATCCGCCTTGGGGGGGGGTCTCAGTCGCTCCTCTCACACACAACAGAACCTGCAAAATCAACAGACAACCCGGCACACAGAACTCTACACAGCTGAGGCCGTGCTTCCAGAGCTGACAGAAACGCCGCTGGAAGAAAAACTCACTCCATTGATGACTTTGCCTTATACAACACTCACTGCAGACATTTAGTGTGCCTCGCCTCAGCCAAACAAGACTATTTCGACACTTCATATCCTCCCTGTCCCACCAACCCCAGACATTATTCAATCCTTCAAGCTCTTCTCCGTCCACTAACACCTCCTCCCATCCCTCTTTCAGCAGATGAACTTTGCCATTCATTTCTCCAGAAGATCAACTCTTCAGAGAAAAATTTCAGTCGCCAGTCCCACCACCCTCCTTACTTTGCAAACTGCTCTTCCCCCTTAAACTTGCTCACGGTCACTCATGACAAAGCTCTCTCCTTAACTGTCCAAAGCCAACCTCACTACCGGTAGTCTTGACCCACTGCCATCCCACCTGATCCCAGACCTCAGTGCTTCTATCATCCCAGCCCTCACCCATATTACTCTTCAACTATCATAAACCTCTGGGTCATCAGCCCTTCCACCGTTAAACATGCTACTATCACTCCAATCTAAATAAAACAACCCTTGACCCCTCTTCTCTGTCAATCTTTCGCCCCATATCACTGCTCCTTCTTGCTTCCTTAACATACTCAGAGCAGCACGTCTATCTTCAGTGTCCTCCCACCTCTCCTCCAACTCTCTTCTTGACCCATACAATCTGGTTTATCGACCCCCACCACTCTACCGAAACCGCCCCTAACAAAAGTCACTAATGACCTAGTAACTGCTAAAGCCTCATGCCACTACTCTGTGCTCCCTCTCTTTGACCTGATCCTCTGCCTTTGAACACTGTGACCATTCCCTCCTGCCTACAAATCCTCTCCTCCCTCGGCATCACAGACTTGGCTCTTTCCTGGACCTCCTAGTACCTCACTGATCGGACTTTCAGCGGTCTTCATTCTCGCTCACCTCCTCCACCAGCCTCTCTCTGTCTGTGTCCCAAGGGTCAGCCTGGGGGCCCATACTCTTTCTTTTCTACACTCTTGGTCTCGGTCAGCTCATAGCCTCAATGCTTTCATTACCACCGTATGCTGATGATACCCACTCTACTTTCTCCGGCCAGATGTCATTCTCTACTCTCCCGGTTCCCTGACTTCCTGTCCTCCATTTCTTCCTTCTTCTCAATCACGTCTCCTAAAACTAAATGTGGAGAAAACAGAAACTCATCATTTTCCACCATCCAACTCTTCCCTCCCCCTGATCTCTTATTTCGGTCAACGGCTCTACACATATCTCACCGGGTCCCGCAAAGTCCGTTGCATTGGGTATTCCTAGATCTGGCTCTATTTTCAAATCCACACATCCAAACCTCACTTCTCTGCCGCCTCCACCTGAAAAACATTTCTCGCATCGCTCATCCTCAACTATGACACTACAAAAACCGCTGGTCCATGCCCTTGTCATCTCCGCTCAGACTACTGCAACATCCTTCTAGGTGCCTCCCAGCTAGCACCTCGCTCCCCTCCAAATCCTTATCTTTACTCTGCTGCCCGTCTTATCCACCTCTCTTCCTCGCTACTCCTCTGCCTCTCCCTCTGCAATCCCTCCTTTGCCCAGCTAATCATTTCATGCTACTAACCATGTCCTACTAGATCTCCATGTCCTCTCTCCTCCATACTCTCGCCCTAATTCCAAATCTCTCCCCTCGCACCTCTCCGCTCCTCACGGGCCTTCTCTTGCTCTCCCCTTATCAGCTCTCACACCATCGTCTTCCAAGACTTCTCCGGCTTCATTCCACACTCTGGAACTCACTGCCCCAACACATCAGACTCTCTCCGCTTTCACCAGCTTCAAAAGCAACTGAAAAACCCATTTCTTCAGGCATGCTATAAACCTTCACTAAAACTTGTCACTACTTCCTTCCACAGGACATGTTGCCCCTCACCTCTGTCTCTTTCCCCATCTTGTAGATTGTAAGCCTCGCAGGTAGGGTCCTCTCTCCCTCTGTCGTGCCATTTGTCATTATCCTTTCATTGTGCTCGTTTGACTTATGTAATGTTGTAACCCCTCGAATGTACAGAGCCCTGAATCAATGGGCTTTTAAAATAAATATTAATAATAATAATAATCCTTAGCTGTTTTATTAAAGTCCTTGTGGGATCACTGTCAAGTTTGGAGTAATGGGCGGGGTTGGACAGCTGCTGTTTGCTTCCTGGATGTAGTCAGGAGGTGTTCAATCATGACTATTGCGCCCCTTGTCAGCTGGTTTTATAATTTGTCTGATTTTCTTTCAGTGAAGCGATAGCCTTCTTTTCCTGCAGGTTTAGGTTGTGGACCTTTTTCTTTTGTTTTCCCAAGATATCAGATTTTAACTTGCTTCTGAAACAGTCTATGTATTTATCTAATGCTGCATTACTTCCGGCCGTGGGGTCCTGGTTGATTTTTTGGTGGGTTCCTTATGGGGCTGTTCTCTCAGAGTCGCTGCTGTAGGGAAGGTCTTTGTTCATAGAAAGTATTCCCATAGTTTTATTTTCTGAAAAAACTCTTCCATGTCGTTGCAGAGCTTGACTTGGTCAGGTGAGTGCTGAGGGGCAGAGGAGAGACCTAGGAAGAGGAACTGACATTTCATGTTTTTGGCTTGTAGGAGGAAAGGTTCCACAACACAGGTCTTGCGGAGCTGGGGGGTGCTGAGGTTGTAAGTAATAGGGCCTTTTTGTTCTGTCTCTGGAGCTTTTTCTTTTGTTGTTGATACAGCATGTCCTTGCAGTTTCTGGTAGTATGTGTGTAGTTTGGCTTATCCTCTCTGTGTCATTCTCCAGTGATGTCTTTAGAGCCTGTATCTCCTCCTGTGTTTGTTCTCTTGTTGTTTTAGAAATTTTTAGCATGTTGTTGCGCAGCTTTTCAGATGTATCTGGAATACATAGCTGTTCTGCATATCGGCTGTTGTAGGGGTGCGGGTTGGGTTATGCAGAGTGAAGCCCTTTTGGGATGAGTCTTTCCTTTTTGCATTTGTAGAAGAACTTGTTGCTGTTGAGTTGTGCAAGTTTCTTAAAGCCATTTTTTCAATCCATTCTTGTGCGGTACAGTGCAGGTATCTCCCAGTGGCCGCAACATTTCTCGGAGATGACCATTGTATTGAGATTTAAAATTATGGTTTTTATGGGACATTTTAAGTTGCAGAGGGAGAGAAAGGAATGGATTTAAATTATGCAATAATTTCAAACTTTGCAAAATGGGTTAATTATACATGCCCAGCTTTATGTCAAACTATGTGTGAACTGTGAGAGGCACAAATTACACCTGAGGTACGTGATAAGACGAAGAATTACTGACCCCTTCGTCAGTGCCTCACAGTTTCAGATTGTTGATTCTTGACCTGATGTAATGACCTTGTCTGCTTATATTGCATTTTGTTTTTTTTAAGATTCTATAGATCCTTTGAAGATCCATATCTTATTGTGAATAAAAAGTCTGTGAATTTTCAGTTCTTGTTAACACCATGTCTGAAGAAGTGAGCTAGACTCTCGAAAGCTCACCATCAATTATTATTCAGTTAGCCTCTGTTAGAGTAGATTTAGCCATGCAGTCTAGCCTGAACAGACTCATTTTGTCTTTATTTCTTTGTTCTGCTCTGTCATTTTTTCTGAGTATCCTAAAGATGTTTCATATGAAATTAGCTTTGGATTGCTGTGTAGGCTGCCAGGTGCAAGGACCACACCACTTGTGGTATAGAAAAAGTTCTTGTTCTCATGTAATGTTGAAATAAATTGCAGATGGCCCAATATGTTGTCCAATTATAATTGGAAGCTGAGCTTGAAATGATCTTGATATCATTTGGGCCCTGCGTTAATTGCATGTTTTTCTTATTTGACACATATAAAGGGATTTATGTATTTTGTTTGAAGTTTAATTAATCTTGGACACTGCCCAGTCAGAAGTATGAATAGTTTTGTATACCATGATTATTCACGCCCATATTTCTATATTTAGCATGAGTTACTGTATTACAAATGGTTGGGTGGCTTGTCATTTTAACCCTTTGATATCATCTACATTTTGTCTATAAAATAAAGACCTGGGGGGCTTTGCTCCAGAGTGATTTTGATTCTCAACCTGTGACTCATCATTGCTCTCCCGTGGTAGCCAGCTGGTGACACCCAAAGATGTGACCCTTCTGGTTAGTAAGTATAATAACTTATTACTCTGACAGTTTTGGAGGTTTTTCCACCGAGATCCCATTCTAGCGCCTTCGCCGAAGATTATCTAATACCTGGTGAATGGGGGATGCAAATTCCCGGCAGGTCTGTGATATTTCTACACTTGGTCTCCTCTTTCTTTCCAGGATTAGTCAGATTGTCGGCTGTGGGGACGAGGCCAGGGATTAATTATTGTTGAAGGCTCCATCGTTGGGATTTTTTTACTTGTTTGTCTTGTATTCATGTATTTCTAAATTATATGTGTTTCTAGTGCTTGCTTTATGTTATAACTTTGTATTGTGAACAGTAACTACACCAAGAATGTGAGGAGCTGTTATCTATGAAGTGGGTGTTCACGGCTGCACAGGTGTCTGTTTTTTGCCTTGTTTTTTGTCTTAAAACCTGGTAAGCAGCATATTGCATGTATCTCTTGCTGTTATGAAGATGTCGTCAAAATAATTTATGTGGTGTCCACTTGATAAAGTCTATCTGGGTAATGTATGGAGTTCTGTTATGAATGTTTCTGTATGATAGTGTTATGACGGGCTGCTTTGTCATGTGGTTAATCCCTCCTGTGCTTCTGTGCAATGCAGAAACGAAGGAGGGGGTGCTACATGTGAAGCTGTGATTGCCATTTGTGTATTTCAGAAGCAGCTTTGTTTTATACCGTGTTTCCCGATTAGTAAGACGTAGCGGTGAGTTTATGGACGTCCACTAATGTAAGAGTACCCCGAAAGTAAGACGTTATTAACTGTATGTTGTATGCGCTCGGGCGCTGAGACGGCGGGCGCCGGACAGGGACGGCTTCAGCTATATGCGGCTCCTAGGGAGCGCAATTGCTGAAATGCGGAGTTCAGTGCACCAGTGTCAGGGTGCTGTGCTGGCCCGGACACTCGTGCGCGTTTCCTTCACCTATTTGCGACTCCTCCGGAGCGCATATTGTGAAGGGATACCACTGCGGGCACAGAGGCGAGCGCTCCGTGCTCCGCAGTGGACTCCGGGCGGACCGCAGAATGGCTGCTGTCCTGAGATCCCGGCACAAGGCAGGCGTGTGTCATCACGCTGCATGCGCGGCCTGATGATGTCTCCCCCCGGCCCGGGGGGGGGGTGGGCAAAAAAAGAGAAGATAGAGCAGAGCGTAGACCGCGGAGGACGGTGCATCGGGATCCAGGTAAGTGATTGTTTGTTTTTTTATTTTTCTATTATTACCTACAGCTGCCCATACCTGCCTACAGCTGGCCTTTTACCTGCCTTTTTATACCTGCCTAACAGCTGCCTTTACCTGCCTACAGCCGGCCCTTTACCCTGCCTACAGCTGCCTATACCTGCTACAGTGCCTATACCTGCCCTACAGCCGGCCCTATACCTGCCTTCACTGCTTTACCTGTCTACAGCCGGCCCTTACCTGCTACAGCTGCCTATACCTGCCTACCAGCTGGCCCGATACCTGCCTACAGCTTGCCTATACCTGCCTACAGCGCCTATACCTGTCTCAGCGGCCCTATACCTGCTACAAGCTGCCTATACCTGCTACAGCTGCCTATACCTGTCTACACGCCGGCCCTATACCTGCCTACAGCTGCTATACCTGCCTACAGCTGCCTATACCTGCCCTATACCTGCCTACAGCCGGCCCTATACCCTGCCTACAGCCTGCCCTATACCTGCGTACAGTGTCGGACTGGGGGTCTGGGGCCCACAGGTGAAATGATCTTGGGTTCCCACCCTACTTTACATTAAAATATTACCGGCCTCTCAGGGTCCTAAAGCGCCTTTTACCACATAATACAGTGTGCAAAAAGAACTGTATTGTGTTGTACAATGTAGGTACACATTTGTCAGTCTAACATATCATTGACTCAGGGACTAAGTAGCCTCATCCATTCCCCCTCCAGCCCCATACAATATCCCCCTCACCCACATACAATATCCCCTCCACCCAATACAATTTCCCCCGCCACGTTTCCCTTGGTCACGCCCCTCACCACCTTATTAAAATAAACACCAGCAAGAAAGTAAAAGTGTGACTTCCTATCACAGGGTCCAGGTGTTCCTTCACTGCGTACAATCAGGGACACATTGCGCGGCCACTATACGAGCGCCATATAACTTACAACATATAGAGACCACATAGCGGTCAGACACCAGCTCAGATATAAACCTACAACACAACCATATAGAGGACCACATAGAGGTCAGACACCAGCTAGGTATAACCTACAACACTGCCATATGGAGACCACATAGAGGTCAGACACCAGCTCAGGTATAACCTACAACACAGCCATATAGAGGCCACATAGAGGTCAGACACCAGCCTCAGGTATATCCTACAACACCGCCATATAGAGGACCACATAGTGTCAGGACACCAGCTCAGGTATAAACTACAACACCACATATAGAGACTACTAGAGATCAGACCCGCTCAGGTATAACTACAACACCGCATATAGGAGACCACATAGCGGTCAGACACAGCGCAGTATAAACATACAAACCGCCCAGTATAGAAGACCACATAGAGGTCAGACACCTGCTAAGGTCACCATCCACATACCATATAAATAATAACCCTTGATGTCAGGACAGGATCACCAGAGACGTCTGAGGCGTCTTTCTTATGAGTCGTTCGATTCCCTTTTCTTCTGCATCTGTTCCCTCCCTTCCACCCCCCCCCCCCCCCCCCCCCCCCCCCTCCCCCCTATTCCACACCGCATGTTGACTTGTCCTGGCACAACTCATCCGGCAGAAATTACACAAAATATATCTTAGAATCCTCAATTTTCCAGCATCTCTATACCATTCCCACCACTGTACTAACTACCCAGGGGTGGGAGAGCGGGTACAAAGCCTAGTTCCTAAGGTTTGGAGAGGTGGGGGAGAGGGCCACAGGTAACTAGATAGCGTCCCCTATTTAGGTAGGTAGACACCGCTGGATAAGTTGCTAGGCCAGCCCCAGGTAGGTTGGGTGGGTCTAGCACAGGTTGGGTAGGTATAGCCCCCAGGTAGATAAGCAGGCCCCAGTTTAGGCAAGTTGATAGGCTACTGTTAGGTGGTGGACCCCAGTTAGTTAGGCTGTAGGGAGGTGGTTGGTGAGTCCCATTAGTTAGGCTGTGATAGGTGGTTTCCCAGTAAGGTAAGCGTAGGTAGTTTGGGTCCCCTTTAAATAGGCTGCAAGCAGTTAGGGGACCCCGCCTTTAGGTACTATACAGGCAGTAATGGGTCTCCTTTAGGTAAGTATTACAGACAGTTATGGGTCTCCTTTAGGTAGTCTACAGGCAGTTAGGGGTTCTCTTTAGGTAGTCTACAGGGAGTTAAGGGCCTCCTTTAGGTAGTGTGCAGGAAGTCAGGGCCCCCCCTTTAGCTACTGTGAGGTAGTCAGAGCCCTTAGTGTTTAGGTAGCCAGGGCCTCCCTTGTAGTCAGGGCCCCCTGTAGGTTGCCAGAACCCCCCTTAGTAGTCAGGGGCCCCCTGTAGGTAGCCAGAACCCTTGTAGTCGGCCCCCTGTAGGTAGCCAGAACCCCACTTGTGTTCAGGGCCCCTGTAGGTAGCCAGAACCCCCCTTGTAGACAGGGCCCCCTGTAGTAGCCAGAACCCCCTTGTAGTCAGGGCCCACTTTAGGTAGCTGGGGGCCCCTAAGTAGGTAGTCAGGGCCCCCCTGGAGGTATTCAGTGCCCCCTTAGATTGCCAGATCTCCCCCGTAGTTTGCAAGGTCAACCCCCCTGTATTCATGGCCCCCCTGTAGGTAGCCAGGGCCCCCCATGTAGGTAGCCAGGGCTCCCATGTAGGTAGCCAGGGGCCCCCCATGTCGGTAGCCAGGGCCCCCATGTAGGTGGCCAGGGCCCCCCTGTAGGTAGCCAGGGCCCCCCCTAGTAGCCAGGGCCCCCCCTTGTAGCCAGTGCCCCTCTTGTGTCCAGGGCACTCCCTAGTAGCCAGGCCCCCCCCCTTTTAGTCAGGGCCCCCGCTTGTAGTCAGAGCCCCCCTAGTACAGTGTCCCCCCCAGTAGCCAGAGCCCCCCCTAGTAGCCAGAGCCCCCCCCTAGTAGCCAGAGCCCCCCCTTTGTAGCCAGTCTCCCCCCTAGTAGCCAGTCTCCCCCCCTAGTAGCCAGGGCCCCCCTTTGTAGCCAGTGTCCCCCCATAGTAGCCAGGGCCCCCTTAGCCAGTGTCCCCTTAGCCAGCATCCCCCTGCCAGTAGCCAGGGCCCCTCTTAGCCAGTGTCACCCTAGTAGCCAGGCCCCCTTAGCCAGTGTCCCTAGTAGCAGCAAAACCCAAAGCCCCCCTTAGCCGTGTACCCCCCATAGTAGCAGGGCCCCCCTTAGCCAGTGTCCCGCCCATAGCAGCAGGGCCCCCTTAGCCGTGTCCCCCCTTAGTAGCCAGGCCCCCCCTTAGCCAGTGTCTCCCCAAAGTAGCAGGGCCCCCCTTAGCATCCAGACAAGGCCCCCCTTAGCCAGTCCCAAGTAGCCAGAGCCCCCTTAGCCAGTGTCCCCCATAGTAGCCAGGGCCCCCCTTAACCATGTGTCCCCCCCATAGTAGCCAGGGCCCTTAGCAGTTTCCCCCCCCAGTAGTAGCCAGAGCCCACCCTTTGCCAGTGTCCCCCCATTTTAGCCAGAGCCCCCCTTAGCCATTGTCCCCCCCATAGTAGCCAAGGCCCCCTTTGCCAGTGTCCCCCCCATAGTTGCCAGGGCCCCCCTTAGCCAGTGTCCCCCCATAGTAGCCCGGGCCCCCAATAGCAGCGTCCCCCTTAGCCAGTGTCCACCTCATTGTAAGCCAGGGCCCTTAACCAGTCCCCCCATAGTAGCCAGGGCCCCCTTAGGCCAGTTCCCCCCCCGATAGTAGCAGTGCCCCCTTAGCAGTGTCCCCCCCATAGTAGCCAGGGCCCCCCTTAAGCCAGTGTCCCCCCCCCATAGTAGCCAGAGCCACCCTTAGCCAGTGTCCCCCCATAGTAGCCAGAGGCCCCTTAACCTTGTCCCCCCACATAGTAGCCCAAGAGCCCCACTTTGCCATTTGTCTCCCCCATAGTAGCCAGAGAGCCCCCCTTTGCACTGGTCCCCCCCATAGTAGCCAGAGCCCCCATAGCCAGTGTCCCCCCCATAGTAGCAGAGCCCCTCTTAGCCAGTTGTCCCCCCCATGTAGCCAGAGCCCCACTTAGCCCATTGTCCCCCCCAATAGTAGCCGAACCCCCCTTAGCCAGTTCCCCCCCCTAGTAGCCTGAGCCCCCCTTAGCCAGTGTCCCCCCCATAGTAGCCAGGGCCCCCCTTAGCAGTGTCCCTTTGCTCCCGGCTCGGCTCCTGGACAGTCCCGGGCCGCTCCGTGCTGCCGCCGGCTCCGTATGCCGGCCCACCCACCTTTTTTTTTTTTTTGATTTTTTTTTTTTCTTTTGTTGTTTTTTTTTTTTTTAGGCGGGGCGGTGAAGTGACGTCACCGCGCGTCCTACGTCAGCAGTAGGGGCCGGCTCCGGCTGCTGAAGTGCCTAATTCGTTCAGCCTGCGGGGAGATCCAGCCGGAGCGCAGCGCTAGTGGCGCTGTGCTCCCTGACACACGCAGCCCCGGGAGCCGGGCCGGTCTCTGAGCGCTGGGGACGCGGGTCCCGGGCGTTCGTGGGACGGTTGCGCGGACGGGACCTGGGGTGAAGCGACGGCACTGCCTCGGGGCCACAAGCGGTCGGGGCCCACCGGGGGATTCCCCGGTCCCCCTGCGGCCCAGTCCGAGCCTTGCCTGTGTAGGGGCCTTATACCTGCCAATATAAGATTACCCGATAGTAAGGACTAGTGGGACTTTTGGGGGTAAAAAGAATGTAAGACGCTGTCTTACTTTCGGGGAAACACGGTAGCTTATGTTGCACGTGTGCTGTTGTTGCAACATGTTCTTTCTCTTTTAATTTTATTTGATTAAAGATCAGAAAAGTGGATACCCAGTAGGATATTTGTTTCTATGTTAAATGCCCTGTCCTAAAATGTAATAAATTGTGTCCATTATTTAGCAAAAGAGTACTTTTGCTTGGGAGATATTCCTAGAAATCATATTAGTTATTACTCTCTCTCTCCAGGAGTTGGGTAAACAAAGTTAGTCACTTAAAGCTTGTCTTGGGTGTGGTTGTAATTATAGAGAACAAGTTGTATGAGAATATTTTACTGTCAGTTGATCTAGGTAGGAAGACCATTGTGAGGGTGTAAGAAATATACAGTGTGAGTGTAAAACTACATGTGTGAGCTCTTTCATTGACATTTAGAGATTGTTTTAAACATTGAAAGTACAATACTGTTTGTGTAAATTTGACGATTGAAACTCAAGTGTTTTGCATGTGTGAAAATAGCCTAATTGAATCGGATTAGTTTTTTGCTCTGCAAGGTGTGTGAGAGTAGCCTGACCCAGATATTAGCTGTGGTGTGTCAGGAGACACAGGGAAACACAGTCTAGGATTAGACTCTGGACATTGGATAGTTTTTGCTCTGCAAGTGTGTGAGAGCAGACAGACCCAGTATTTAGACAGTGGTTTGTCGGCAGACACAGGAAAACACAGTCTAGGATAAGAGTCTGGAAATGGGATCCAGGATATTAGACAGTGGTGTGTCGGCAGACACAGGAATACACAGTCTAGGATTAGAGCGGAAATGGGACCCAGGATTTTAGACAGTGGTGTGTCGGCAGACACAGGAATACACAGTCTAGGATTAGACTCTGGAAATGGGATCCAATGTGAGCAAGCAAAGCTCAGGAACAAGGGTTAGAGTCGGCAATAGATTTTGTCAAAGCCTTGGGGGGTCAGTGGGCTCTAGCAAAAAACATTGAAAAATGGTTCACTACGCTGGTTTTTTGCCACCTAGGGGGATTTTTGGTCCAAGGTTGACTGCGGTGCAGAGCAGGAAAACACAAATATGGATTGTAGCTGTAAAAATATTTGCAAAAGCAGTGAGTGTTCACAGTGGCTGTGATCAAATGGATTTAAGGAAACTGAATGTTTAAGTTCTGCATGGTTGTTGAAATGTGAATGTGTGAGGTCTTTTTACTTTAAGGCAGCAAAGCATTGTGACTGAAACATCTGCATAGACTTCTAGGTTAGTGAGATGATAAACTTTTGCAGACAGTGAGAAGAAGTGGGGGACTGGGGGACTGCAGACTCAGCTAAATCTTTTCTCTGCTCTAGTTAGTATACAGTAGTGCATCAGGGACTAGGAGATTATTGTATCTCCTGTGGATAAAGTTGAAGTGGACTAGAAAAAGTTTAAACTTTACTGAACCTTTGTTTAGGAAATATGTGGTTATTTGTGATGATTGTGTCAGGGAGACATTGACCACTTATTAGAATAATATGGATGGGGTAAACAAAGCATAACAGGGATGATTGATGAATGACAATACTAACAGTGTCAATTATATTCTTTAAGATCTTGATAATTTATGGTAGTGGAATTCCGGGCAACGAAATTTTCCTTGTCTTGTTCATGCCAACAGAATGCTGGGTTTTCTCACATAAAAAAGCAGTGTTAATAACTTGTGCAGAGAAGGCTGAAATTTTCCTTACTTTGTTTATCTGAAGCAAAGGAAAAATCGTACTACCCTCACATCTAATTAATTATTATATTATGTTGATTTTGTGTGCTTCAGTAATTGGGGTTTGGAAGAATTAGTTTCATTGCTGAAGTTCTGAATAGATCTGTTATACCAATAAATCTGGGAAAATGTGTATACTTTTGTCAGGTGAAATATAGGTTTGTATCTGTTTTGTTAAGGGCATGGTTGAAAGCGCATAAACCTTCCATTAACAAATAGGGGAAACCTATATAGAATTCTGGAGAACTCAAATTATGTATTATGATGTTGATAAACTGTATTATTTGTTTTTATGAAATCATATGTTGATTAATACACTACCTCAGGAAACTTGCAGTTAATTAGTGTTTTGTCTGTTGTAAAAAAATATCTTGTATCATATCAATGTGCCTCAGTTTTTAAAATGCTTATTGACCCTAAGTTAAAAAAAATAAAAAATAAAGTGTCTTTAAATTTCCTGACTGGTGATTTAGCAACTTTTTAGTAGGCGGGAGAGACATTGATTTGTATATTGATTAAAGATTAATCCCATACATTACACTGACTGGTGATATGTTGCTGAAATTTTTGGGTATATATATATATGTTGAATGTTGGTTACTCCTGATTTAGCTTTTTAAGCAAGGGATATTTCTGATTGCAGTGGGTGCTTCCTTTTGCCATAGAAAGCTCCTAAAAGGGGAGTGTGTGACTTACTTTGTGTGTAGGATTATTACCACGGATAGGTTGTCAGTGTGAAAGTGCTGTCCCCACAGTGTGTTTCACAGCACCACTGATTCCTCTGGTAAAAGTAGAACTACCCGCCCACCGAGCGTGTGGACGCCTGGGCAAGAAGGGCTATTACACCACCCATATGAGTGGGCCCACATGAGTAAAACACACCCCTAAAAGTACAGCAGGGACATGGCTCTCTGTAACATTCAATGTCTATGGCAAAGTTTAAAAAAATAAATAAATTTGAACTACCACGGGCTCAAACCAATATAAAGGGGGAAAAGGGTTTTGGGTTCAAAAAGAAGGGCACTTTGCGGTTGGGGTTTTTTATTTTGTCTCTCTGAATAATGGGGGCGGTTGACCCAAGGGGCCCCTGATTGGCCTTTTTAGGGGTAAAGATAAAATAGGACGCCCATTTTGAGATCACGTTGAAAGTCGGGGGCAGCTTAAACATTTTTTGATCAAAATTGTGGAACCGAAAACTAAAAGTTTTTCATTGTCTGAAGATAGCATAAATGCTTTTTTTAGGTTTTCCACTATGTATTGCCCTTTTTTTGCAGAAATTGCCCTGGCGGGGGTCTTGTTGACATGTATAATTCATGTGTGCCGCACCCGCCAGGGCACCCAGGTTTCAACTTTTTTCAGAAATTTTTTGTGTGGGAAAACATACTTTAACTTTGTGTACATTTATTTTTAAAAACCCATATTGGGAAGAAGGGTGCTTCCTTTTTGGGTTTTTTGTCCCCCCCCACACTCACAGGGTTCATAAGAAGGGCACTTTTCAGGGTTGGGTTTTTTTATTTTTCTCTCGAATAATGGAGGGCGGGTTTTTACCCAAAGGGGAGGCCTTAATTGGGTCAATTTAAAAGGGAAAGATAGGGTAAAGGGCTGCCCATTTTAGAAACACGTTTTAAAAATCGTGGCAGCTTAAAAAATGTTCTGATCAAGATATGTGAACCGGGAGTCTCAAATTTTTTTTTAAAGGGTTAAGGGAAAAACCCCGAAATTATTTTAAGCTTGTGGCTGGAAAATTTTTTAAAAATTAGAAAATAAGTTTTTAAGAACCCAATTTTGAAACCCTAAAAAAGTTTTAATAAAGGGGAATTTTTGCCCCACTGAAAAGGGGTAAAAAAGTGTATGCAATAATACTTTGGAAACCCTTTCAGTGTTTAAAAGAAAAATGAAGCTCTTAAAAAACAGACCTGTGAAAAATAAAGTTGGGGGGATTGGGAAATTTTATGTCTGTTTACCTGGGTATATTTTAAAAATTTAAAAAAATAGGGGGAAAGGGGCCTTGTTCCTGGGCATTTTTAGTGGGAGTTTGCGGGTGGTTTCCCAAATTCTGATTGGGGTGAGGGGGAATGGCAATAAAACACACCCATTCTGTTTGCATTTATACAAAATTTCTATCTGTTAAACTCCAACATGGAAAGAAAAGTGAACTGAACCACAGGAACCCGAGGAATTTTTCCAAACTCAAAAAAAAAAAAAAAAAAACAAATTTAAAAATTTTTTAATTTATAGGAATTGGTTTTTTTAAAACCCCTTTTTATTGCTTAGGAATTATTAATTAATTTTTTTTTTCTCATTGGGAGTAATGGGATTTTTCAAAAACCCGTTTTTCCTAAAGGGGAATCACAACAGCCTTCAAAGAAAGAATTTCTACAAATTTGCTCAACTCCCTTTCTCCCCTGTAAACCCTTTTCCCGTATTTTGGGGAAACCAAATGGAGGGACATCATCTTTGGGTAAAGGTTTCCCCCAGTTCACCTTAGGGAATTTTTTGGGAACCCCCTTTTTGAAAATTTCAAAGGGAAACACTCTAAATTTTTCATGTTTAAAATTTCCCTAGGGTGGGGATCCCCCCCCCCCCCAACCCCCCCCCCCCCATCCCCCAAATAGAGAGGGGCCCTTTGGGTTAGGTGCAACTCGGAAAATGGTGGGCGAGATTCCCCCTTTAAATAATAAAGATAGTGGGAAAACCCTTTTGGAATGGTTCCCGGAATGGGTCTGGGCAAGCCATTGTTTATATAGCCTTTTCCTTTTAAAAAGGTGGCATATGGTCCCCGTCTAAGGGGGGGTTTCCAGAAAAGGACGAAAATAAAATTAAGGGTTTAAAAAAAAATATGTTTTGGAAAATTTTTTTCCGTCCTCTGTCTGTCTAACCCTACAGTTAGCAAATTTTTACAGTTTTTTGGAAACCCCCCGGCCGGGATTGTTGGGTTTCTTTGTCCAAAGAGGGGCAGAGGATTGGAGGGAAAAAGCAAAAAAGGGAAAACTTGATATAAAATTTTTTTTTAAATTTTTTTTTCCCTTATTTTAGAGTTTATTAAAATTTTTAAAAATTGGGAAAAATTGGGAAAAAAGTTTTGTTAAAAACTCCCATTAACTAATGCAGATTTTTTAAAATTAATTTTTTAGCTTTTTTCCCCGTATACTACCGGAGAGGAATTTCCTTTGGGCTTTGGGTATGTGGTGAAACCAATGGGGTTTGATTAAAAGGGAAATCAATGAAACAAAGTCCCCATGGCTTAAGGACTCCAAGGGAAAGCTTCTGGGTTTTCTTAAGACTACTGGGTGAATTTTGAAAGGGGCAAAAAACTTTTTTTGGATCAGCAGGGAACCCATTAAAAAAATGAGACCAATTTTGATAAGTATTTTTTGAGCCTTATGGAAATTTTAAAACAACGGGAAACTTGAGAAAAAATTTTTATTGGAAAATGCTGCAAACTACAGCAAATTTGAAGCCCCTGTCAGACCTTAAAGAATTACCCGAAATGCTTAAAAAATTAAAGGGGAGGGGGAAAACAGGGGGAAAACATGGTGTGGTGTGTGTTTGGGGTTTTTTAAAAATGTTTCTGTTTTTGGGTTTTTTTCCCAAAGGGACCTTTCCCCCTTGGGTGATCCATTTAGCCCCAATCGCAGCTCTTTGGAGGGTATTGGGTGAATTTGGGAAAACAGTACTGGTTTTAAAACCAAAAGAAATTTTTCCCACCCGCTGTAAAAGACTGTGCCTGTTTTTGGGGGCCTTTAAAGGGAGCCCTAGGGGTAGCGGACTTCCCTTTTTGCCCCTTTGGGTTTAGTTTCCCAATTGGGGGGTTTCCCTTTTTACCAAATCCCGAACAATGGCTGACATTCATGTTTTATCCTATTTTTGTTTTCCGACTCCCTTTTTCAATGTTAAATTTGTTTCCTTTCCCGGGCCTGGTTCCCAAAGTGCCCAAATAAAAGCCCGGAACTATTTTTTCATTCTGGCAGTTTCCAAATTTACTAAATAAAATTTCATGTGGGCCCCCCCAGGGGGAAACCGTAATAAGTTTTTTGTCTGTATGGATCTTTTTTCCCGGATTCCAAACATGGCCAAGTGCCAAAGCAACTGCAAAGACCCAGTAAGAAAGCTTTCCCAAGGTGAAAGTGCTTTTATGGGGATATGAGGTAACAAAAAAGGGAAAAAAGGGGAATTCCTTGGGGTTAATTGTTTTTTCCCAGTAAGGTTCCTGACCCAAAAACGGTTTTTTAAAAAAAAAAGAAATCAGCTTTTATGAAAAAGCGTTGGGTTTTGGCCCATTTGATAAAAAGGGAAAATTTCTCCATTAACAAAAGAAATTTTTGCCCAAAACTTGTAATGTTTTTTTCTTTCATTTTTTAAAAACTGTAACCAGGGAATTTAATCCCCCAACTTTAAAAATACAAAGATAAAGGATTAAAATGAAAAGGGAAAAAAAAGGATGGGTTTATGGGCAAAATTGGGAAATAAAGCAAAAGCAAAGATTTTACTGATGATGATTTCCCTTTTTAAATTTTTTCCAGGTTTAAATCCTACAAACCCCCTCTAAAAATGAATTTAATGTCTTTATTTGGAAAAGGGCCCTTTTCCAGATGGGGACCACTACTCGTTGGGCTTCAAGGGGAAGGGAAAAAAACCACCCAAAACAAATATCTCACCCCCAAGGAAACCTCCAAATTTTAAGAAAAAGTCATCAATAAAGACACATTGACTATTCCCCAAAATTAAAACCCGGTTTTCAGAACTTTTGAGAATTTTTAAAGGTTTTTGTAATTGGGTTTATAACTTATTGTTTCAAAAAGATTTTTTTTAATAGTTGGGTTATCAACTTTGTGAAAAATTTTGTTTTTAAATTTATTTAAAACCCTTTTTGAATTTTTGGTTGTGTACATTGGGCTCCTATAAAAGGAAAATTTAAAACTGTTTTCTGAAAAATCACCCTCATGGAACTAATGTGGGAGGTTTTTTTGGAAATCAATTTTTTGTGTGATTTTTTTAAAGACAAACAAATTATTTTTTATTCCTCCTAATTTTTGGTTTTAATAATTTTCCAAGAAGGCAGATTTGGGTTTTTAAAATGGGGAAGGAAAAAAGACAATAAACATATTAAATATTAAAATATGGGATTTAAATAGTAAACCCCGCAAAGTTTGGGTTTTTATATTTGATTTTTTAAAGAGAAAAATTTTGGATTTTTAATGATGTTCTGGGTGAAGTTCTTATTTTGGGTTTTTGAAAGGGGAAATGATTATTAATTCTGAAAAAATTTTCCTTTTTAACAAAATTAAGAAATTTTTTGTTCACTGAGAAAAATAAAAACTAGTTTAAATTCAATTCCCCAGGGCCCCTTAGGGCAAGGCTACCACTGGGGGTTCACCGCAGGGCTGCGGTCTACATCTACTAAAAACAGTTTTTATTTGCAAGTCTTTCGGGGGTTTAACAGAGTCAAACCGGGTAAAAGGGAACCGCCACATAACAAAAGAAGTTTCAAGCCACAAAAAGGGGACTATCCCCCAAAAAAGTACTAATTTTGGTAACCCACGATTTTTAAGCGTTTTTTGTTTCGAATGGTTCGCCCTAAACCCCTCGCCGGGGGGGAAAAATGAAATTAAAGGAAAAACTGTGCGAAAAAAAAAAACAGCAAAAAAAAAAAAAGAAAAAAAAATGGGGGAAAAAAGATAGAGTAGATATAGCCATGCGTCTAGCCTGAAAAAGACTTCCATTTTTGGTTTTTTATTTCTTTTTTCTGCTCTGTCATTTCTTTCTGAGTAAACCTAAAGTGTTTTTATACTTAAAAATTAGCTTTGGATTGCTGTGTAGCTGCCAAGGTGCCAAGGACACACACTAAGTGGGAAAAGTTCTCATGTAATGGTTTGAAATAAATGCAGATGTCCAATTATGATGTCCAATTATAATTGGACGCTGAGCTGAAATGATCTTGATATCATTTGGGCACCTGCAGAATAATTGCATGTTTTTCTTAGTTTGACACATATAAAGGATTTATGTATTTTGTTTGAAGTTTAATTAATCTTGGACACTGCCCAGTAAGAAGTATGAATATTAATGTATACCAATGATTATTCACGCCCATATTCATATATTTAGATAGTTACTGTATTACAATAGGTTAGGGTGGGCTTGTCATTTAACCCTTTAATATCATGTAACAATTTGTCTATAAAATAAAGACCTCCCAAAGTGATTTTGAATCTCAACCTGTGACTCATCATTGCTCTCCCGTGGTAGCCAGCTGGTGACACTCAAAGATGTGACCCTTCTGGGAGTAGTAAGTATAATAACTTATTACTCTGACACCTCTAAAAGGTATCGCCTGATTTCTTCACTCTTCTAATTTCTATGGCTAACACGGTATAACATTATACTACTATGGATTAAAGGGGCGATTTTGCTGAGTTGCAAAAAGGGATTGTTACTGACTGAGATTATTGAATGGCAGTATTTCTGAAACTGCACAGTTCCTTAACTGTTCATATGCTGCTGTGGTAAAAGTATTATGAGTGGACCAATGGCAGCATTGTGAATAAGTGACATGAAAATTGCGGACCACCACGTTGCAATGATGCAAGAAGGGAAAAAGGCCCTTTGGTGTGCATGAAATTTGGGCCGGGCACATTAAAATGGGCACCACTGTGAAAATGAACCAGGGGGCTACCAGGCGTGTGTCTAAAACAACAGTTCAGAGCATCCTACAGCATATAGGGCTCCAAAGCAGACCAGTGGTCACTGTATCTCTTCTAATGAAGTTTTATTAGCCAAAAAAGGCTTCCATTTTCATGCAGTATTGCAATTGGAACTCCCTTGAATGACAAAGGGTTATCTTCTCCGATGAGCCACATATTCTGCTTCATCTAATGGATGGATGTTGCCGTGTCAAGTGAGAAACAACAGAGAACAAACACCTTGCAACCCCTTTTCTGGGGAAAAACAAAAAGCTGGTGGGGGTAGTTTTTGGGGCTGTGGGAAAGTTTTTCTTTATATTTGTTGGGGGCCCCACTCATACAAATTCCCCATTCAGGGGATTAATCCACCTTGCAGGGAACATACATCCATACATGCGATTGTCTTTTGGGGGAGATTTGGGGTTTTTCAGCAAACAAGCAAAGTTTTACATGGGGTAGAAATGTTTAAAAATTGGTTGGAAAAAAGTAACCAAGGGCCTTTTCCCAATTTCTACCCAGGGGCCCCTAATTCTTCCCTACCTGAAACCATTTTAACATCTTATGGGCCACCTTGATCATTGTGTTTGCCCCACCCCCTCCACAGCGTGGGATCCTACAGACAAAATGGCTCCAGATACTTGGACAACCTAAATTTGGAACCTTTTTTGAGTCCTCCCCCCGGCCCCGCCCCATCTGTGCTTGGGAAACTGCCCATTACCATGGATATTAGGGTGTTTGGTTTTAAAATGTAAATGGCCACAGTTCTGTAATGTCCCCTGATTTAACTGGAATTTTGGGGAAAAAGAGGAAGCATGCATTTTTAAACCCCCTTTCCGCCCTTTGCCCCTACTCATTTTACGGCCAAAGTCGGGTAGGGGGGTTCCCCCAAATTGGAAAGAAGAGTACGCATGGATCTTGCCGCTTTCCCCCAAACGGGAGCGCCCCAAGAAACGCAGCCTGGGAAACCCGGGGGTAAAATTACCCTGGCATCATCCGCATCCCCCCCGGCTGGAGTGAGCTCCGGCCCCGGGGGATTAACCCCTTTATGTCGGGGACATCCCTGGGCGCACATCGCAGCTTTTCCCGGGGAGAGGAGTAGCTCCGCGGCCCCCCGATCCCGGCGCCCCTAACGGCCCCTTTACGCCCGCCGGGAAAAAATCCTCCTACCAGACAGGCCCCCGGGGTGCCCGGGAAAGACAGCCCTCCGGGGTTTTCTGGTGACGTCCGATGCCCCCAATGGGGATTGTGGGCAGCTGCCCGACAGTTTTTCCCCGGAGACCCGTTTTAAAACTATAAGCTGTATGCTGATTTTCCTATTTTATGAACGATCCTTACACATCATGTAATTCCCCCCTGGCAAAAAATTTTAAAAAAATGTGAAGAAGAAAAAAAAAAAAAATGTAAAAAATTAAAACCAAAAAACAAAAAATAAAATAAAAACAAAGTTAAAACCGCCCTTTTCGCCCCTTTACAGGACGGGGGCCAATCGCCACAAAAAAAGGGCAAAAATAAAAAAAAGTATCCATATTGTTATCGCCGCGTGCGTAAAGCCCACCCAAAAAATCTGTCATGGTTTTAAAAAACCCTACTGAAAAGGCGTAAAAAAAAAAAAAGTCACAGAAAATTTCGGAAATTTTTGTATCCCCCGAGCACATAAAATGGAGTAAAAAGTCATCAAAAATCAATTTAAAAACAAAAATGATGCCAATTAAAACACATTTTATCCTGCAAAAAAAAAGTCCTTACAAAGCCCCTTTAAAAAACAATAAATTAAAAAGGTTCTTTGGGTATTTGAAGAAAGGCCCATCATAAAATTGTTTTCCCCAATAAAAAAACTTTTAAAAAAAAAAAATTTTCTTCCAAATAAAAAAAAAACAAAATTGGGGGGATCGCCAAAAATCGTCCCCCAACCCACGAAATAAAACAATTTTTCCCCGGATACGCAAAAGGTGAACCTATTTTAAAAATAAAAATAAAAAACACTGCAAGGGTTGCAGTATTTTTCTTCACCCTGCCTTCCCCAAAAAAAAGGGGTTTAAAAAAACGATCATAAAATCTTGTCCCCCCCCAAAAATTTATACCCAAAACCAAAAAATCAAAATCCTCCCGCAAAAAAAAAATTTCCCCATATAGCTCCAAAACAGAAAAAAAAAAAAATTATGGCTCTCAACTGCGGCAAGCAAAAACGTGTTATCCTTTCAAATAAAAATTTTTTTTTGGGTCAAAAAACAGAAACAATTTTAAAAAAATATACAAATGTGGTATCGCTTTTAAACTATCAACCTGGCTGAGTAAAATTGCATGTCATTTATAACCCCCAAAAGTGAAACCCCTGTAAAAAATAAAAAAAAAAAACACTACAGGGGTTGCCCGAAATTTTTTAAAAAAATTTCCCCCACAAAAAAACCTTTAAAAAAAAGGGGATCAAAGCACACAAGCACCCCGAAATGGTACAACAAAAAAACACAACCATCCCCGAAAAAAAAAGCCCACAAACAGCTCGTTTTAAAAAATTTAAAAAAACTATTTGGGTGTCAGAAAAAACCCCCATAAAAACGCAAAAATTTTTTAAATAAACCCCGCTTCTATTGTGTAAAAGTAAAAAAAACATAAAAAAAGTGTCAAATTTTTTATCATTTTAATTTTTAAAAAACCCCCATTTGTAAACTTATCCCTCATTATCCCCGTATGGGGGGAATACTGTAAAAATGAAAGGCCCAAAAAAAATGCGGAACCGCGTTTCGCTCCCCCCCCCCCCATTTCCAGGGGCCCCAAAGCTAAAAAAAAAAAAAAATACAAAACCCCCCCCGGGGGCCCCCCCAAAAAGGGAAAAAACAAAAACCCCCCAAATGAGATCCCTAAGGGGGTTGAATCCAAAATGGGGGGAACTTCTGAAAGGTTTAAAATTTTTTAGTACTTTGGGGGGTTTGCAAGGGCGACATGGGGCCCCCCCAATATCTGTGCGCCCCAAAAAACCCCCCAAATTTAAAACCCCTCCCCCCTTTTACCCCCCTGGCCCAAAGCGCCCAAACAGCATTTTAAACCCCATTTAGGGTATTTCCGAAAAATTGTAAGAAATTGCGTAAAACAATTTTGGGGCTTTTATTACCCCGGAAATTTCCCTTTTAAAAATGGGAACCTTTTTAGCTAAAATTGCAGATTATTGGGAAAAAAAAATATTTTTTTTTTTAGGAAAAGGGCCCAAAAGCTAAAAAAAAAAATTGGAAAAAACCTGGGGGGGGGGGTCGTGGGGGGGGGCCAAAGGTCACCCCTTGGGGAAAACGGGGTTTTATCCCGTAAAAGGGGGGGAAATTTTTCCAATTTTTGGGGGGGTTTTTTTTTTTTTTTTTAAGGGGGATTTTTTAAATTTAAATTTGGGAAACCCTTTGGGGGTTTTCCCAAAAAAAAACCCGAAAAAGGCCCTAAATAAAAAAGGTAATGAAAAAAAGGAACCCCCCCGAGTCCCGGGAGGTTGGCCCAAAAACCGCCCCCATTTTTGGGGGTTTTTTTGGGTTTAGCCAAATAGGGGCCCCTTAAAGGGCCACAAAATGGGAAACATCTCGAAAACGGCGAATCTGGGGGAAACAATATTAATTGCATTTTTTTCCGATCAAAAATTTAAACCGGGATTCCCCCTTGTAATAATGGATAAAAAATTTAAAATTTTAAAAAAAAAAAAAGGGAAATTTTTTTAAAAAACCCCTCCACTTTGTTTAATTTCGTGAAATATCTAAAGGTCCAACCAAAAATTTTTAAGTGCTTTTTTTAAAAACTTTAAGGGGGGTAGTTTTTTTAAAAGGGGTCTTTAAATTTGGGGGGCCAACATTTCAGGCCCTCAAAGCCACTCAGAACTGTACTGGGCCCTTTAAAAAAAGAAAAATTACTACTATAAATTTTTAAGCCCCCTTTAAAGTGGTACAAAAAAAAAAAAATTTTAAAAAAAAGATGCCAACCTACAGCAGACATATGGTAAAATGCTAGTTTTAAAAAAATTTTGATTGGGAAAAACTATCTTTTTAAAACCCAAAATTTTTTTAAAATTTTAAAATTTCTCATTTTTTCAAATTTTCCCTTTATATTTTTAAATTTTTCCCCCAAAAAAAAACAAGGACTTTTTTGGGCCAAAAAGAAATTTCAAAACCAATGTTCAAAAAAAAACCCAACTCTGAATCACTTTGGGTTTGGGAAAAGGGGCAAAAAGTATTCTCACAAAAAAAGTGAAAAACCTGTCAGATTTTTAAAAACCCGGGGGCCCGTCGGAAGGGCCAAAAAATGGCTCCGGCGGTAAGGGTTTAAAGCTCTGTTTCATAAAATCACAGCTCCTACCCTTATAAAAATTGCCTATTTAGTTATATAAAGTCAAATAAAACTTCTGTCTAATATTAACTATGAGGTTGTTAAAAATGATCTGCACTACAGTTACATTTTTGGGGCAGTTAAAATGTCTTATCAATTTGGGCTTACTAGGGGCCCCTGGGGGCCCCCACCCCCTGGTGCAGGTTTAAAAATGTTAAAGTCAGTTTTATTTTGTTTTTCTTCAGTGCAAGAAATAATGGCTGCCCCCCTTTTGATTTTTACAAAAGAAGAGCAGCGTGCAGTGATTCCTTTTTTATGTTTGGGGGGGTTGTCTGGTACTTTACATTTATTGGGGAAACCTTTTTGCACAGTTTTTAAAAAAAGTGTTTTGGGTTTCAGGGAAGTGGGGTTTGAGTAACAAGACGGTTTTAAAGGGAAATTTGCCAAGTGGGCAAACCCCTAAAAGAGGACCCGGGTATCCATAGGTCTCAATTTTTTACATTAAAAATGCACATCCGCACACTTCTGGGCCCAAAAGTCCACTCTCCAAAAACTTAATCTTGAGGTGTTAAAGCATCTTTTTCCCAAAAGCCCGAATTTTTCCCTCAAACTATGACCTTTTTTTTCCCCTGAAAAAAAGCCCCAAAAGGGAAAAAAAGAATTTTAAATTCTGGGTGAAGAGGTGAAGACGGTGGTGCATGTGTGGCTCACAGCTCAGCCTAAAACTTTTTTTTAAGGGGAAAATACGAAAGCTTGTTGACAGTGGAACGTGGTTAAAATGAGGGAGATTGTTTAAAAATTCAACGGCCAGAGTGCAAATGTTTTTTGGCTCACTTTTGTATATATTGTAAAGATAATATTGTCTACTGCCAAGTGTTAACCTCCAAACTACTGTTGACCTTAAGGAATATTTGATACTCGCCTACAGCCAACACAGAACACACAGAAAAAGGGATATTGATATTTCCTTCTTAAACCCCGGGCCCCCATTGTATTAACCAAAAAAACCTTCAGCCCCCTGGGGGAATATTATTGTGAGTCTATCACTAACCTCTAAACCACCCTATGTAAAAAAACATGATGTAGTTTAAAGAGTACAAGTTGGCCAAGTAAGCATAAAAGGGGATATAGCTCTCCTACTTTTTGACCCGGAAATAAACATTTTAAAAAATTTAAAAATTTTTATTTTTTCCTGCCTCTTCATTTTTTCCATTTCCATTTCAAACATTTTAAAAATTTTTATCCCATTTTCAAGCTGTATGACAGAAGGCTAGGCAGGTGTTAATCAAGGTAGAATGGGAGTGCAGACAACCAGGCCCATGACTTTTGCCCCACGGCCAGTGACTCTTGGGGGGGGTTTTTAAATACCTTCACGGTTTTACAGCTTATTTTTATGTAGCATAGTTAAATGGTGAATTTAAAGGACCACTCCAGATTTTTGTTTCCTTTAGTTCATTAGAAATTGCTTCTATGTATACAGTAGTGCCAATAATTTTGCTTACCTGCAGCCGAAGGATTTCTCACTGCTGCCAATGAATCATCGGACCTCCACTCTGAGGTGTGAAAAAATACCTGCCTGTGTGAGGGAAATGAAATTTCTGTACTCCCTGTGGGAGGTAAAGTCAGCTTTTAGGAAACATGAAAGACAGACTTTCTGTCAGCATTAAAAAAAATTGTATTTTTCAGCTTATCAGAGAGCAGGTCATGTGACCTAACAGACACTGTCGCATCAGCCACAAATCCTAGAGGCAGCTGCAGGTAAACAAAATTACTAGTATTACTATGAATATAAAAGCAATTGCTAATGAACTAATGAAAGAAAACGAAAACCCTGGAGTGGTTCTTTAACCCCTTACCGTCGGAGCCAGTTTTGGCCTCTCTGACAGAGCCCCATTTTTGAAATCTGTCATGTGTCACTTTATGTGAGAATAACTTTTTGACACTTAACATAAAATTGTTCAGAGACGGTTTTTCGTGGAAAATTGGTTTTTAAGATAAAAGAAATTTTAGTCCAAAAAAATCTTATTTTTTGTGAAAAATATAAAATTATCGTAAAAAAAATGGAAAAAATTCCCAAATTTCAACTTAAAAAAAATTTCTGCATGGCTCATTTTTTTAAATGTCTTTTTTTTCGTCATTGGGGGGTTATAAATTTAGTAGTAATTTTAAATTTTCAAGAAAATCTTTTGGGCCCACCCAGTTCTAACGTGACTTTGTTGCCTGTAGTTAGTCCCCCTATAAATGACCTCATTAAGAAAAACCCTTAAATTTTAAAAAGCTTAGGGAAATTTATTAACCCCTTAGGTGTTCCAGGAAATTTAAAGCAAAATGGAAGTGAAATTTCCAAAAATTTTATTTTTTTTGCAGATTTTCAATTTTTATCATTATTGACAAGAATACGGAAATTTGTTATAAGGGAAATAAAAACTTAAAAATTGATTCCAATTTCTGCCTTTTTCAGGGGAATACCCCATATGGGTAGTCCCTCATTTGGCCCCAACCACAACCCAAAAAAAATTTAAAAAAGCTACACTTACAGTTTCAATGGTTTGGTTAGATACCAGCAGCGGGGCTTCTATGGCCCTTATGTGCTTGGGAAAAAGATGGCGGGTGCCGTTAATTTTAATGGGGCAAATGCTCTAGGTCCCAATTCACACCGATGCAAAACCCACATTAAAACCCAGGGAAAAGATGCAAAAAAATGCAAAAATACCTGTTAAAATTGCATAGGGGATAAAGCGATACGGAGGGTAACCCCATCTGTACAGATACACCATGCGGGGGTATCAGCTTATATCCCCCCAAAAAAAAGAAAAAAAAAAAAAGTTTGGGGGGAAAGCCCCCAGCACTTAGAAGGTCCCAGCACCAAAAAAAAAAAAATTTTACCCTAAGCTCCCCGTATTTTTGGGAAAAAAGTAAACATGGGGGAAAAAAAATCAAATTATGAGGTATTATTTTGATACAGTAGCTACATTTACGCAAGCTCGCAAGCCAACGGCAAGGCTCCTCATGTTTTGGGGAAAGTCCTCGCTATCAACAAAAAAAAAACCCCAAAAAGGGGAAACAAAATTTTAAACCAAAAAAAACTAAAAAGTAATTACGGGCTAAAATGGTGATGTTTCCAGCAGAAAGGCTTTGATGTCCTTATGCTGAGGGGAAAAGAGGGCAGGTCCCGTTAATTAAGAGCAAATCTTAGGTACCAATTACCCCAGCATGCAAAAAAACCCCCTTTAAAAAAACACAGGGGAAAAAAGACTGCAAAAAATTGCAAAAATTGCTGATGAGAATTGTTTGGGTTTAAAGGGCGATAAAAGGGGGGGAACCCCAAATCTGTACTTTTTAACCTTTGCTGGGTATCGGGCTTAAAACCCCAAAAAAAAAAAAAAAAAAAAAGTTTGGGGGCAAGCCCGCCCAGCACTTAGAAGGGCACTGCAAAATCTTGTACCCTAAGCCCCCTATTTTTGGGAAAAAAGATAACATGTGGGAAAAAATTAAAAATTAGAGGTATTATTTTGAAATTTAGCTAAAAGTAACGCAAGCTGAAAGGGCCAACGGCCAAGGCCCCTTTCAGGTCTTGCGGGGCCCCTACGCTATCCCCAAAAACAAAACCACAAAAATGGGGACAAAATTTTAAACCAAAAAACTAAAAAAGCTACACTTACAGTAAAATGGTGTTTAATCCCAGCGAGGCTTTCTATGGCCTTATGTGCAGGGGAAAAAGATGGGGGGCCCCGTTAATTAATGAGCAAAGGGTTTCTAGGTCCCCAATTTCCCACCAGCATGCAAAAAAACATTATAACAAGGGGAAGTTGCAAAAAATGAAACAATACCTGTGAAAAATTGCTTAGGGGTTTAAAAAGCGATCCCGGGGGGTAACACCATCTGTCCCAAAAGCCCCAGAATAGGGGGGAGACCTACTGGACTCGGGGGGTCTCATTTTTCATTACGATTTTTTTTAAAGGGGCCATTTCAGGTTTGGGACACCCAAAGGGTTTCCCAAAAAATTTAAATTAATTCCCCCTTTAGAAGCCCCCATATTGGAAATTTCCCCCCTTTAAAGGGGAATTATGCAGGGGTGCATTGGTTATCGACCCCAAGGGGTTTCCCAAAAAAATTTTTTTAGCGTTCGGCTTGAAAAAAAAAAATATTTTTTTTTCCAATAATTGAAATTTTAGTAAAAAAATTTTTAATTTTTTACAAGGAATTTTGGGAAAAAAAAAAAAAAAATTTGGTTTTTAAAAATTTTCTTCCAAGTTGGGCAATCCCCAACTGTGGGTTTTTAAACTGTGTTTGGGGGCAGGGGCGGGGGGGTAAAGGGAGGGAGGGGCTTTTTTGGCTTTTGGGACAGATATTGGGGGGGGGCCCTTTGTCGCATCTCCCAAAGGCCCCCAAAGTACTGAACAGGTAAAAACCTTTCCCAAAAAGTTTCCCCATTTTGGACTCAAACCCCGGGATCTCACCAAAGGGTGTTTTTTTCATTTTGGGGGGCACAGGGTGTTCCTTTTGTTTTTTTTTACCTTTTGGGCCAGGGAAAAATGGGGGGGGGGGGAAACGCAGTTCCGCCTTTTTTTTGGGGCTTAATTTTTAACGTATTCCCCAATACGGAAAAATGACGGGAAATAACTTTAAAAATCGGGGGTTGGTAAAATTTTACTTTGATAAAAATTTAATATAGTTTTTTGTTTTTTTACTTTTAAAAATAGAAGCGGGTTTTTTTTTAAAAAAGGCTGTTTTTTTTATTTTGTCCTATTCTGACAGCCTTTGCTTTTTTAAAATTTTTTTGCTTTATGGAGCTGTTTTGGGCTTGTTTTTTACGGTTTGGGTTTGTGTTTTTTTGGTCCCATTACAGGGGGCTTGAGTTTGGGTTTTCACTTTTTTTTTTAAGGTTTTGTGGGGCCCTTTTGGGACAAAATACAGAAAACCTTTGGTTAGTGTTTTTTTTTTTTTTTTTTTACAGCGGTCATGTGGGGTTTAAATGAATGTTTATTTTTATCAGCAGGTTGACCCGATTACAGTGATACCAATTTGTATATTTTATTTTAAATTGTTTTACTGTTTTCAAAAAAAAAAAAACATTTTTTTTTAAAAAGGGAAAAACCGTTTTTGCTGTCGCGGGGTTTGAGAGCCAAACTTTTTTATTTTTTTGTTTATGGAGCTGTATTGGGATTTTTTTTTGCCCGGGTTTAGTTGATGTTTTTATTGGTTTTTGGGGGGGCAAGACTTATGATCGCTTTTTTAAAAAACCGTTTTTTGGAAGTTTAGGGTGAAGGAAAAAATTTCAATCCCAGCCCGGGGTTTTTTATTTTTTTTTTTTAAAAGGGTTCACCGGGGCAGTATTGTGACAAATTTTTTTTTACTTTGTGGGTTGAGACGATTTCGGTGATACCCCAATTTATGTAGTTTTTTTTTTTGAAACACCAAATTATTTTGGGAAAAAAAATGTTTTTTTTTTTGGGGTTAAAAAAAATTTTATGCACGCTTCTTCTAAAAGGGCCCGAACTTTTTTTTTTTTTGTATACAGAGCCCGTGTAAGGGGCTTTTTTTTTTTCGGATGAATTTTTTTTAATTTGGGAACCTTGGGTGGGTTTATATGAGTTTTTGATGACTTTTACTCCATTTATGTGCTGCAGGATGAACCCAAAAAAAGCCCAAGTTTTGGTGAAATGTTTTTTGGGGTTTTTTTTTACGGCGTTCACCATAGGGTTAATTAACATGACAGTTTTTTTGGGGGGGTCGTACGCCCGTTGGGGATACCCAAAAAATGGGTCTTTTTTATTTTTTATCTTTTTTGGGGGGGATTGGCGTTTTTAAGGGGGGGAAAAGGGGTGTTTCATGTTTTTATTTTATTTTTTTGGGTTTTTGTTTTCCCTTTTTAACTTTTTTTTTTTACTTTTTCACCCCTTTTTAACATTTTCCCCCGGGCGTGAATTTGGGGGGGGGGGGGGGGGGGGGGGGGGGGGGGGGGGGGAGGGGCGAATATTTTACAGGGGGGGGGGGGGGGGGGGGGGGCGAAAATTGTACAGGGGGGGGGGGGGGGGGGGGGGGGGGAAAGTCAGATCGTTCATTTTCAATAGGGGGATTTAGATTAAAAAAAGGGGGTTTTTTGCTGTTTTCTGGGCTCCTGGAAAAGTCGTTTACGTGCCCACAAGGGATTGTGGGATCGTGACGTCACCAGAAAACCTGGGTTTCTCTATTCCGGGATCCCGGGGTTTTCCCGGTAGGAGGGGTTTGTTCGGCGCTGGGCCCGGGTTCTGCGCCCGGGGTCGCGGGCAGCAGCAGCTCACTCCTGCCCCCCGCAGCTGCGATGTGCCCCACGATGTCGCGACATCGGGGGGTTAATCCCCCCCAGCCGGGGCTACTCCGGCGTGGGGGTTGCGGCCCGATGCCGCGGTAATATTAAACCCCTGGTTCCATGCCCGATCTTGCGCGCTCCCCCTGTGGCGGCCAAAATGGTTGACGAATCATACCCGGAATTTGCGGGAACCCCCAACCCCACATTGCCGTTGGTACAAAAAAAAAAAAACAAAAAAAAAAAAAAAAAAAAAAATTTTTGGTAAAAAGGGGTTTAAAAGCGGGGTGTTTTTGGAAGGGGAAATTTGCCAAACAATGTTATTAATCTAAACTTGGGAAATTGGGATACCTTCCCAAAAAAATATTTGGGAAATTTACTTTAAATTCTTGTGTTTAATAAGAAAGCTTAAACTAAGCCCAGGTAGCCATGTTTTTCTGCCTTCATCAGATATACTTCCCTTCAGCCATACCAATGAATGAAGGAAAGTTGTTCACAATGGAAGCCCTTTATGGATCCTAAGAGGGCCTCAAAAGGATAGGGGGGAAAGGAACCCCTTTTCTTGGTTAAATGGCTTTTGTTTTTAAAAAAAGGGGCCTGTAAAATCCCGTTGTCCCGAAAAAAATGAGGGAAAAACCCCTTCCCTTTTTGTAAAAAAGTATTATATTTTTAAAGGGGGCAACATTGAAAATATAAAAACTTTTGTTTTCCCAAAGATCGGGTGCAGGTTGTATAACAGGTAAAAATTTTGGGTTTTCCACCCCAAATTTAAATCAGCAACAACATTTAATGTCTTTAAAACCCCTGGGGAACAAAAGTGGTAAAACCCCCCGTGAAAAAAGGGCAAATTGTGCCCCGTTTTCCCTTTCCTCAATGGTTTCATGTGGGTTTATAAGTGGTTTTAAGGGGTTTCCCTTTTTGAATGGGAAAAAGGTGGGGTCAAATTTTGGTTTTATCACTGCAGCACGTGGCCAAGACCATTACGGGGTTTTTCAAAACAAGGTTTTATTCAGAACAGGAATCATCATGATGACCCAAAAAAGTTAAGAAAAATGTGGGTCCGTTTACCATCCAGAGATTTTTTTTAAAAATAGACATAGAGTGCTGAAAGGTTTAGGGTGTTGAGGTCAGCCGTCAGGATCAGACCCTATGAGCACCCCGCATCAAAATTTTTTCTGCTTTGGGTGTCATCCCCGGGGAAGCCTTTCCCAAAGATAAGCACAAATAAAGCCTGCAAAACCGTTTGAAAGAGACCAAAAAACAAAGGGTTACTGGAAACCCTATCCTGTGTTGTTTAGACCCAAAATAAACTTATTTGGTTAGATGGTGGGCAAAAAGTCGTGGGGGCAACCCCCTAAGGAGTACAAAGACAAGTGTGTTTTTGCCTCAGTCAAGCTTTGGGGGCAGGGGGTTTGGGGGGGCATTTAGTGTGTGGGGTGGGGGGGAGCTACAGGGTTCCCCTTTGGGGGGAACTATTGAAAACCCAAAAGTACGGGGACTTTTTTAAAACGAACAAGATTCCCCCCCTTTGGAAAATTGGGGCGAGGGCAGGGAATTCCCCTCACGATAACCCAACTCCAAAAACACCTCCAAGGGTGGGAAAACCCCCCTTGGGTAAAAAAAATAAGGGTAAAGGTGTGCACTTGCCAAGGGATATTTCCCGACCCAAAAATACTGAGTTTGTGGGGGAATTTTTAAAAAGGAAGGTGAAGGAGTGCAAGGTCTCTAACATTACAAGTCAGTGATGTCATTTAGGGGGGAATTGAAGAAAATTCAAATGGGGGAACTGTGAAGCTCCCATGAACTCCAAGAAACCAAGGGGTCCATTTCCCGAGATTGTCTTTCCAAAAAAGGCCTGGGGAAAATAAAGGTGGTTACCCCAAAAAAATTTTAAAAATTTTTCACACAAATTTTTCCCTTTTTTTTAGGGGTTTTAGTCACTTTTTTTGCCAACCCGTTTAGACATTTTATGGGTTTGGGAGTTATTGTGAGGGCCCCACCAAATTACAAGTTATTTCAAGCTGTACACTGACTACTTTACATTGTATCCAAAATTTTATATCTTTAATGTTGTCCATGAAAAAATTTTAAAACAATATTTACAAAAAAAGTTTAGGGTGTAATTTTTTTTTTTGTGAATGAAGTTAAATTATCTTCAGGTTTTAAATTACAGTGAATTTTAAAGCATGATGCACCAAATTTATGCTTTAAAAATCTTAATATTTAAAAATATGCAAAAAACTTAGAAAACCCTCTTTCCGTTTTTAAAAAAAATTGAAACTATACCCTACAGAATTATGCACTGTATGTATGGCATGCAAATATTGGAAATGTTGAGCTGATACAGGAAGGATGACTGTAAACAACATGGTCCATTTTAATTAACTAATTTCCATTGATTTGATTGTGCTTGTGTATTTTTCTCACGTGGCACTGCTTAATTCTTCTGGTTATAGCAAATGACTATGGTTTTTTTTTAAAAAAGAGAATCACCTTATCAAAAGACTAAGGGCTCATCCCCCTGTCAAAGTACAAATACCGGTCGGTTTATCCCTCCCCCTTCCCATGTTCATATTCCATCCAAAAACCAGACAGAAGAATGAACATGCACAATGTATTCGGGTGGCCGGTGGTTTGAAAAACCGCGGGGCGGAAAACCCATGCAGTGGGGACTGCTGCACAGGTTTTCCATAGAGCCCCGTGTGTTAGTTTGTGGCCAGTTTTTCAGACGGTTTGCAAAACCTCAAACCGTCTGAAAAACCGGCCGCAAACCGGTGCCGTGGGGACATGCCCTGAGGGGGCTTCTAGAATTTTTCTTCACAGAGGTAAAAAAGGAAATTGCGTCAATTTCTGATCAAAATTGGAAATTATATATCTTTGAAAATTTATCCCATTTTGCCTCCCAGAAGAACAAACACAACTTGTAGACTGTAAGCTTTCACAGGCAGGGTCCTCTCTCCGTCTGTACCAGTTGTTAGCTATTTATCGTCACCATTGTACTTGTTTGACATATGTTATATATGTAATCAACTCTCAAATGTAAAGCGCCCTGGAATTAATGACGTTTCAAAATAAATAATAATAATAATAACTATGCACAACTCTTCCTACTAATTTCTGAAATAAAAAAAAATATGTATCTTCCTGTTTATGTCTTGCTTTTTCACGTTGATGTTTCTAACAATACTACATGCGGCTGTTACAGTAACGTAAGTTGCTTGCACTCAGATGTCTCTCAAGAGTTCCTGGAATCTTTAATTCTGTCAAGGTTTGGGAGTTTGTATGTCATAGCATTCATTTCCATTCTATTAGATCAATGGGGAATATTTTATGTTTAGCATTAATTTAATAAAAGCTCCATACTGAGCAGCAAATGATGTGAGCCTCTCTGACCTCACCCTCTCCGTGCTCTTGGAGAGAACACTGCTGTTCCCTCTAACCATCTGTGATGTGTATTTTTTTCTGCAGAACTATGAACCTTACATCTTGATTAAATGTGTACTTGTAGCGTTCATGGTAAAATAGGCTCTAATTGCTCTTACAGAACTAGATCAAACGCTTACAATTCCATTCAATTCATTAAAGCAGCGGTTTAGAGGGAACTGATCCTAAAAGAAATGAACAGAAGAAGCGTGTTTTGTGAGCTCACCACGCTCGCACATTTCACATCCCGCTCAGGTAGACGCCAATATGAGGCAATGATTAATACAAAATGAACAAAGAATCCAGCACTCTGTATGGACCATGTGAAGTGCTGTGCCGGATTCTCTGTTCATAAAAGAAATTACCGACAACACAAACATAAATGTCAGCATGATAATAAAATAATGAAACAATTATCAATATTTATCCCATGAAACATATTCAAGCCATTAAATGTACTTTGTCCTCTGCTAAACTGCAATGCAGGGATTGTAGTCACCATCTCAACAGATGGCATCTGCCTTTGTGTTATGGATCTTTTGACACCATTATCTTTTCACATTACTTTGAGTCTGTGTAAACCAGTAATAAAACTTACCCAGCCTCTCCATTACAAAACCCCATTGATTGGCTTGCCAATGAAGCCCTTTAGGATTCTGGCTACATTGTGCTTCGGAGGATGATTTAAAAGCAATTGATTTAATAGCATCTCCTTCAAGCCATAGGAAGAAATTGTTCAGGAGTACGACAGTCCCATCTCCCTGCATGGCTGACACTGGGTGTATTATATCTTGTAGCACATCAGAATATAATGCTTCGGTTTGTACTCTGCTCGACTGTGTACTGCCTGAGAAATAAATGGAGCATCGAGAAGAACAATACCCAATAAGTCTGACCACAGACAGGAAAATGTTGCACATTAACAAAAGACAGCATGTGATAGAGAGTGGGCACGGACACTAGAGGTTTTATATGCAGTACTTTGTCCATTCTTTTAGAGAAGGGGACCTTTCCTGGATGTGGCTGTAAGCACACTTTTTTAAATTAGATTTGGATGATTTTTATTCCTGTCAGAAAAGAAACTTGAAATACATACAAAAAAAAGCGATATAAAAGCTGATTATATTAGGTTAGGAATATGAAGCAACTTTAGCTATGTGATGACAGCCAATCTTCATAGAAAGCAACATGTCAAATATGAGCTACAGAAACAGCTTAGTAAATTGACGCCTAGCTGGTTTACTTTTAACCCTTTCCTGTTGCAGTGATTTTTGCTTCCATCGTGTTTGTTATATCCTTCTCGTCTTTTAAGGGACATTACTTCTTTATCTTTCCATCTACACAGACATATGAGGGCTAATTGATAGCCTGACAAGATGTACATTTTAGGGGTTCCATTAAACTTACCATAAATTTTTTTTAGACCTATGCTGTTTTCTCAGTCTGATCACTGCCTTGCCAGATTCTGCTGACGATGATTGACAGGTTCCCTGCCACACCCTTCAGCTGCTGCTGGCCTTGTGCTGAGTGGCAGGTGAATTGGATGAGTTGTTATTGACAGCTGTCTACACCAATTAGACTGTGTTAGGATGTCAGGGAGCCAGTTCAATCACACTCTGGTCTGGGTCCTTGACTTACAATTAAAGATCCCTCCTGTCTTCAGTTTGTTGCTGGTGATAGTCTTGACTTGAGCTGGTGTGCTTATTCTTTATAGTTTTGTTTGGTTGCTGATGTTTTCTGCCTATCCTCTGCCTATCCTCTGCCCTTCCTTTTCCTTCCTTACGATTTTGTACCGTGTTGCTCTTTCTGCTTTTTGACCTGTTCTGTCTGACCTTCCACATTGTTTAGTCCGTCTTGTCGGTTCTGTGTTTACATACAGATTTGGGGGGCCTAGCGTCAGGGCTAACACTCTGTATGTTACCTTCTGTTTATCTGCTCTGGGGGTCCCTAACATTCACTGTGCAGAATAAATGACATGTTGACTGTATTCTGCAGGTCGCCACGATTTTGATGATACCTAATTTTAAGAGTATTGCTTATGTTTTAAAACTTTTTTAAAAATAAAAACTTTTTAAATTTGTTGAAAAGTTTTCTGCTACCACTAATTTCTTTTTACATTTTTTCCATCTATCTACCTCAGTGAGGGCTTGTTTTATGAATGCTATAGTGTATTTTTTATTCATGCTATTTTAGAATATATGTGATCTCTTTTTATTCCAATTTTTGGGTCCATGAAGTGACCAAAACAACCCGGTTCTTGTGTTGGGTATTTTCCTTTGTAACTTGTTCACCATGTGGGATAAATAATGTTATACTTTAATAAATTTTTATGGATGCGAAGATACCTATTATGTTCAACTATGTTTGTTATTTTATTGGTTACATGGCAAAATGGGGGCTTGTTTTGAACTTTTAATCATTTAAATTTTTTTTCTTTACATTTTTATTTAACTATTTTTAGTCCCCATATGGTACTTGACCACTAGGGGGTGCAATTGCTTTTACTCTGTTCTGTAATAAGATATTGCAGAACTGAGTACAATAGTGGCTCTCCTAATCCAGGATGTAAAAGTCGTAGTAAAATAGCAACCATGAAAATCTGTATTACATACCGGCTGCCATAACAACAAGTCAGTACCTCACAATCTCCTCAGAAGGGGACCACTCAGGTAACATAACAGTGTCCGGCAACATTTCTTTAATTCTCAGATGCCATGGGTGAATTAAAGGGTGGGAGCAAAGTTATTTCCAATCCTGCCTGCTAGCAACAGGTCCCAGCTGTAACTGACAGGTGAAGAATTCATGTATGAACATTGTCTTGTGTCCTGCAACATGCCACAACAAAAAACAGGAGTTTTTAAAGTGTCATAGTGACCCCTAAAAGTAATTGTGCACCTTCTGCATAATAGGTTTTTTTGTAACATTACAAAGATTTGCAGAACAAAAGCACATAAAAAAAACAACATGGAAGCAATTTTGACCTTTTTCCTTTTTTAACTAAACTATGAGCAGTATAGTTACATTTATTAGAACTTAAAGATACTCACAATGTGTCCATCAGAAGGCTGGAAAATAGCTGCTTGTTAATGTCTTTCTCCTTGCTAAGCCATTCGTTACAGACAAACGTAGTCACTGAGCTCCACTATTGCAGAGAATTCTCTTGCTACATTCAGACTTCTGCCAGATGCTCCTTACTGTTTGCTTAATAGCAGTGTAAAATGAATAAGTGGCAGTCTGGAATTTGTTGCCAAAAATACCTAAGTTTTTAAAGTGGGTTTTTTGAGATTTTCGGAAACTGTTGTACAGGCCAAGAATGTTAAAATAAGAAATGACTTGTGCTCACCTCTCTGTCTACTGCAACTACCTTAATGCCAGAGCTCTTGAGTTTCCCGCTAGTCCGTAGCAGTGACATCATGTGCTGGAAAAAACAGTGAAGGGATGCAATGTTTAACTAGCGTTCCAAGAATAGCTATGGGTCTAGGCAGCTGAACCAATTACGTCGCAATCACGTCGGCAATAGGCCGTGTGAACATTGCCTTAAAGAAAATTAGGCAGATAGCTTATACAAGCCCATACATGTAAAAGTCGGGAACAGCTGCTGGACGCAGTACATTACTTTCTACAACCCCTATGAGACAGATACCAGTTATCCCATACAAGAGGAAAAAATTCCTTCCCAACTCCAGATAGGGCAATCAGAATAATCCCTGGATCAGTGTCTTATCTCTAGAATTTATTAACCATAATCTGTGATATTATATTTTTTAAGAAAGGCGTCTAAATCCTTCTTGCAATTGTTCAATGAATCCAACATAACAAACTCTTATGGCAGTGAATCCCATAGTCTCACCGATCTTACAGTAAAGAATCTTTATCTGTGATGATGGTGAAAACTTTTTTCCTCTAGATGTAGAGGACGCCCCCTTGTTGTGACAGGCCTAGATGTAAAAAGATCATACAAAAGATCTGTGTACTGCCTTTTCATATATTTGTACATGGTAATTAAATCGCACCAAGCCGTCTTCAAGTTTGATAGCCCTGTGTTGGTACTGTAAACTGTCCATTTCCTTAGCTAACTTGGTCACTCTGCTCTAGCTCAGCTTCTTATACACTGGTGTTCAAAACTGTATACAATATTCTATATGTGGCCTCACAGGTGATTTGTATAGAGGCAAAATTATGTTCCCTTCTTGAGCATTTATGCCTCTTTTAATGCAGCTCATGATTTTATTTGCCCTGGCAGCAGCTGCCTGGCGTTGGTCACTGAGTTGTAGACTACTGTCTACCAATATCCCCAAGTCTGTCTCAGCCAGTTTTACTAAGTATCCTACTATTTATTACATAATTCTACTTTTTGTTTCCTTGGCACAAGTGCATGACCTAATGCGTATCCACTTTAAACTTTATTTGCAATTTCTCCAGCCAAGTCTCCAACTTTCCTAATACTTTATTATCCTTACCCGTCAATTACCTTTAAAGCTTTATATGATTGGTAAATATTGCAACTCTGCTCTGTAAGCCATCTACAAGGTCATTCATAAATATATTGAAAAGAAGATAACCTAATACTGACCCTTGTGCGACCGGGCAATTTGTTTAATACTTCTAAGGTGGCACTGCACTTCTTGCTGCATTAAACAGATGACATTCAATGGAAAATTTACATAAGCCCTAATCATGTCATCTGTCGTAGGGTTTTCATGTGTAAATACAGTAGAAAATAAGCGATTCAATAGACTTGCCTTTTCTTCATCCTCATCCACTATTACACCCAGATGATTTCAGAGGGGGCCAACACTTTCAGCTTTAGGTTTCTTACTATTTATGCAATTCAAGAATATTTTGGGTGTTATTTTTGCTGTCTCTGGCAATGGGCCTCTCTATTTCAGTTTTTGCTGCTTTTATTTGCTTTTTTTTCTCCTTATATCTTTTAATGACTTATTATTATCTTTTTGCTTACTGTATATAATTGAGTACAAGCCCAGTTTTTCAGCACAAAAAATGTGCTGAAAAAGCCGTCCTCAGTTTATACTTGAATCACCATCGGTGTCCAGACGCTGCAATATCCCCGTTGGGACCCAGACACTACCATGGCCCAGGCGCCGGCGGGGATACTTCAGCTGTATGTGACTCATCTGGGAGCGCATATAGCTGACACTGGAGTCACCCATCAGCGTTTGTGTGCTGCCATAGCCCGAGCGCCGGTGGGGATCTCTTCAACTGCATGCGCTACCTCTGGGAGAACATACAGCTGAAGGCACTATTGCGGAGCAGAGCGTGCTATAGGACTCCGGAAGGCCACAGACATGTGGCCTTCCGGAGTATCTGGCACAGGGAGCGTGAGTGTCATCACGCTGCCTGCGCAGCCTGATGACATCACGAAACCTGTACCAGAAGATGGAGCGAATCAGAGCAGCAGGGAAAGGTGAGTAATTGTATTTTTTTTTTTTAACAAACCCTGCCTATACCTGCCTATGCCTGCCTATGGGGGACATATACTTGCCTATACCTGCCTATAGGAGACATATACCTGCCTATAACTGCCTATACCTGCCTATGGGGGATATATAACTGCTTATACCTGCCTATAACTGCTATGGGGGAAATATACATGCCTATACCTGCCTATGGGAGACTAATACCTGCCTATGGGAGACATATACCTGCCTATTGGAGACTTATACCTGCCTATGCCTGCTATGGGGGACATATACATGCCTATACCTGCGTATGGGAGACATATACCTGCCTATAACTGCCTATACCTGCCTTTGGCGGGACATGTAGCTACCTATACCTGTCTATGGGGGACATATATCTGCCTATACCTGCCTATGGGGGACGTATACATGCCTATACCTGCCTATGGGGGACATATACCTGCCTATACCTGCCTATACCTGCAATGGGGACATATACCTGCTTATACCTGCCTATGTGGGACATATACCTGCTTACACCTGCCTTTGGTGGACACTAAACTGCCTATACCTGCCTATGGGGGACATTAAACTATTTATACCAGCCTATGGGGGAAATTACATTGCCTATTTTACTTTTGAAATTTACCAGTAGCTGCTGCATTTTCCACCCTAGGCTTATACTCGGGTCAATAAATTTTCCCATTTTTTTTGGCAAAAATAGGTGCCTCGGCTTATATTCAGCTCAGCTTATACTCGACTATATATTATAAGTACTTTGAATGCTTCCTTTTTATCACTTATCGCGTCCCTTACAGTATTATTTAACCACATCAGTTTCCTCCTGTTTCTAAGGCATTTTTTTTCCCATAAGGTATATATTTCTCTCAGTGTTTTTTAGCATGATTTTAAAAATGTCCCATTTAGTTTGTGTACTTTTATTTTTGGGACTTTGTCCCAGTTTATTCTATCCAGGTCATCCAGTTTTGGCCGCCCCTTTACTAAACATTTTATTAAAAAATAAATGAAAACTTATTATGCTGTGATCCCTATTTCCTAGATAACCACCATCCTGAACATTTGATAGTCTGTCTGGTATATCAGTTAAGATTAGATTCAGAAGTGCCTATCCTCTTGCCGGATCCTGTGCTAGCCGAGAAAGGTAATTGTATTTTAATATGTTCACAAACCTGTTTTCTTAGCTGGACTTACTGGTTTCTGGTTCCCAGTTTATATTGGGATAGTTGAACTCCCCCACAATAATTTGATGCATTTTCTATTTGCCTTGTTAATGGATTTTCTGGTAGTTCCATTATACTCAGAGACTTATAAAAAAAAACCCTATAAGTACTATATTATTCATTCCCTCTCCCCTTATTATCACCCATAGGGACCCCACATTTTCATCTCCCTCACCAATATCATCACATAGCATTTGCTTAATGCTTGATTTTACATACAAGTACACCCCTCCTTTCTTGTTCATGTGATCTTTACTGGACAGAAAGAATATAACTCTGCACATTAACTAACATATGTTTGCCCAGCCAAGTCTCACTTATCCCCACTATGTCATATTTGTCTTCCACATTATCAATTCTAAATTATCCATTTTATTAGTGACGCTTATCGCATTAGTATACATGGCTCTTATGTTTTTTTTTCATATTCCTTTATCCTTGTTCACTGCTCCTACCTCTCGTTCAGTTTCTCTCACAGTTATATTACTTTAGGCAGGTTACTATTTACACTGTCTTCCCTTGCTGTATTGTAATTGCTCTGCCCCAGTCCCTAGTTTAAATACTACTCCAACCTTCTAGTCTTTTCCCCCATACAGATGCACCCTTCCCATTTATGTGCAGCCCTTCCCTACTGTTGATTCTGTAGCCATGACAGAAATCATGCCAGTCCTCCAAGAACCCAAAATCTTTCTTCCTACACTAATTCCTGAGCCATGTGTTTACTTCCCTAATCTCCCGCTATCTCTCTGGTGTGGCACATAGTACAGGTAGTGTTTTTGGACATACTATGTTTGAGGTTCTTGTGTTAGGCTTAAAGCCTAAATCCCTGAAATACTTTTTAAGTACTTTCCACCTACCTCTAACTCTATTATTGATGTCAATATGGACCATGACTGCTTGGTCTTCACCAACCCCACCTAGTAATCTATCAACCCAATTCATGATATGTCGATCTTGAGCCCCAGGAAGACAACATACTGTTTGACGATTCCAGTCTTTGTGACAGATTGCCCTGTCTGTTCCCCTAACAATTGAGGTCCCCAATTACCAGCACCTGTCTAGCCTGACCTGTACTGCTATTCCCCATCTTACTGAGGCAGACAGGGGAAGTGTCTTGCTGCAGCAATGCCATTCCCAAACTGACATGCCCTTGACATTTGTTGGGGTGTGCCAGATCAGGACTAGCCTCACTGACACTCTTCCCTCTACTTCGCCTCATAAATGTCACGCAGCTAGCTGCTTCATTTCCCTACACCTCCATGTTGCCATCCTCCCATACATCTACCCCAGCGAGTGCTTGCTCAGTGAGCAGCAGACTCCTTCTCAATAAATCTCAGTCTTGCAAGTTGCTCATTTAGATTCAGGATCTGGGCTTCCAATCTCTGGGTCATTGATCCAGGAATTTATTCTGATTGCCAGATCTGAGTCGGGAAGGAATTTGTCCCTAAAATGAGGACAATTGGCTTCTACCTCATGGGGGTTTATGCCTTCCTCCAGATCAACACTTAAGCAAAATAGGCTGGACTGGATGGACGTCTGTCTTTTTTAGTCCTTACAAACTATTGATGAAGGAGTCGCCAGCTTCCCCCAAGAAGCCATTACAAGACCCTGGATCAAAGATTATATTTTATGTGTTTCTAAATTAATTTGATGCACAAACAAGAAGATGGCACCTGGCTGCCTGCTAAACTAGCTGACTCTCTTGAAATTACGCTAGGTAGTAGCCTTGTGTTTAGATAAGGTAAGATTCTCATGTGGTAACAACTGCTTAGTAGCCATAAGCCATAAGTTATGTAACATGAAATTGTACAGTTCATTGAAAACCATTTGAAATGCATGACAACCAATCATATTTCTTGGTGGTTACACCCTGCTGAAAGGGGTATAAATGAAGGGGCTTGGTCCTACCCTTTTTGGGAATCTTGATGAGTTCTACACCTGCCTGTTTGGGCTCCATTATTCCTCCACCGCGACACCATTCACCTAAAACACGTGACCTGATCCCCCGTGTGACGGACCATGTGTCTTTTTGCTGTTACACTATGTAACTATGTTACGCCACATGCAAATATCTCTCACAGCAGTATGTACCCTTGAATGGTTGTTCAAGGACTGCGTACATAGCACAGGATATGCATTGGATGGAAATGGCAATCTTGGAGCAAGTTTTTATTTACTAATTGTGATATTTAGCACAGATAATTTACAAAACAGTGAATTGAATGGTACAGGTAAATAGATGCACACAACAAACAGTTAATAGGTGTAGTTGACTTACCTCTTCACTACCTGAATGTAAAGTCCGTGAAGCTTAAGGCCCACACTTAAGAAAACCACACTTTAGGTTCAACCACACTCACAAGCTTGTTTTTTCACTTTGCTTTTGCAGTGTCTCAGAGGTGGCAGGTGTCCCTGGTGTTGAAGCAGAATAATAGAAGGGGAAGTGGTGCAGAGCAAAACAGTTCCTCCATTCTATGCTTGATGACATTCTCAAGACCAGGGATTTCAGTATAAAAGGGGTTTTGCTACGAAGTAAAATTGGCGTGTGAAGCTTGCAAATTAAATAATAAACATTTTCACCATTCATCATTTTTAAAAATTCTGCACCGCTTTTGTCTTAGCTGCTCCTGATCCATTGTTTACAGCTCATCTCCAGTGGATACAACCAGGGCTGAGAGCTTCTCCTCTCAGGCAGCTACTGAGTGTTCAACCCCAGGTGCTGTCACACTACTCCTGTCCTCTGTACTCCTTAGTAATTAGTCAAACAGTGCAAATAAATAAAAAAGAAATCTCAATCAGGTATGTGCATTGATGAAGAGAAAAAATACAGGTTTGATTCCTGCAGGGATATGAACCTAGGACCCTTTTGCTGTGAGGTAAAAACATTACCACTGAGCTGCATTGTAGCATTTTATATAAGCAGACCTTTCTTTGACTACTGTTGGGTAACAGGATATGCAATTCAAACAAATCACACATGCTTCCTTCTGAACACACAGAGCTGGAGAGCTGGATGCAGGAGGTATGAAATGAGATCATGGTAAAACCCCTTTAACTTTGCAAGCATCCCATGCAGCCTGTAATGGGGATGGCAATATAATACAAATCACAAAGTGTTGACACGTGGCAAAGGAGTTCTGCTTTTTAACCCCAAATGAACCGGAACATCTCTGAACTGTTGAGCTAGACCCTAAGCCTCTAGACCCTATGCCTCCCATGAGGTCTCTTCTCAGACATATTTATGTCATGCACTTCACTAAAAGGTTTCTTCCTATCACGGGCTATTTTATTCTCCTGTTCCTTCCTAGGATCTGAGGCAAGGAGGAATGGAGCTGTACTCTGGCCTTTAGCCGGTATTGGTCAAAACAAACAAAATGGACCACTCACCTGGATACATATAATGTGCTTCGGTGCACGGATGGTTCCAGAACCTTTAAATGCCAGCATTCATTTGTAGAAGAGTGTTGAGTCCAGCACTGAAGAAAAATCAGTTGAATAAAACTTCACATTTATTTGTATTAAAAAACTTAAAAGGTATTCATGACATCTTGGTACAGAAAAAAGACAGCAGATGCCTATCGAGCAGTCCGCTCTTAATGGTTGCTATGTACGACTGTTATTACACGTACTTAAAAACATGTGTCTACCCACAGAGAAGCAGGACAGATCATGCGATTGTGACCTCTCAAAGATCCTCGTATAACATTGCATGTATAAAAATCCATAACAGCTAAAATAATTCATATCTAATTAAAGCAATATGTACAGTGTATCATAAATCAATTACCTGTGAATCCTCCAATTGAAAAAACAAATGTGTCAAAATCATTAATGGATGTGAATCGCAACGCCAAAATATGTTCCTGAACAAATCGGAACTTCATTAACACCCTGAGTTAGCATACACATGTAGCAAAAAAATAACAAAAAATAAGTAGAGAAAAATATCTGAATAAAGATTTGAAATAATACAAAAATGAAAATTAAAGACATATATAAAAATTCAGCTTGGTAACCAATGCGGAAGGAGATGCTGCTGGAACTGGGCTGAAGTGCATGCATACATGTACTCACTGTATTCCTGTGTGCGCAGGCACCAAACATAACAGTGCAATACCAAAGGGAGCTACTTACAGCCAATGTGTCTTTATATATTGTGACCACAAAGGCAATATCTGTCAAAGGTAAGTATTAGAACAATGTGTCTATAATGTTATGTTTTAAGAATTATATTATATTGTATTGTCAAAATCTAGACTGGGGTGTCGATATAGAAATATAAAAATATAAAAATATAAAAAATATATGACAATACTTACATAATACATAAATACTTGTGTGCATATGAATGTTCAGGTGCATATATGTTGGCAAATCGTTTAGTATATCAAGGTCAGATTACATAAATTAATATATATCCACTTGCAGTTTAACCCCTTGGGGTATTGAGAGTCCACATGAAAAATCCAATGTGCTTCCCATTTGAATAAGAGGGCTTTTCTGTCTCCTCCTCTATCAGGGGTCTTCACTAATTTCTCACCAAAGAAAAAAAAATTTGTTGTACCTCCATGGTATGTATCACGGTAATGTTTTGAGGCACCCGATACTGTATGTTCTGATGTCAATGCCATATACTGTATTTGTCTATCATTCTATCCATCTCTTTCATATCTATCTATCTATCTATCTATCTATCTATCTATCTATCTATCTATCTATCTATCTATCCATCCCATGGGTTCTAACTGACCCATACAAAAGTTTACACAGTATAAGAATGTAATCAATTAGCAGCAGAAGTAGAAGTCTTCACTCACAAATGTACACTTAAAGGGGTTTTGCCACGATGTGATGTTGACGTGGGATCCTCCAAAATGGGTTTTTAATCACTTTTCTAAATATATGTGATTACAAAAATTGCAGTCAGAGAGCTACAGCCTTCCTTACATGCCCGTGGTTACTTCAAAGAGTCTATTAGATACGACCTGACAAGAGCTGGACGGGCTTGCACAGAGAGAGCTTCTTATCTGATGAGTCTGAGCTGCAGAAGTTTTTAAGGCAATATGTTTTCTTTTGTATACAGAATAAACTAGTTGTAGAGTGATTAGATACCTGCTTTATCTGATGACAGGGAATATGAAGAAGCTTTCAAGCTGCTGTGTAGAATAGGTGTTCTCTTTTGTATATAGAATCCACAAGTTATAGTTTTTCTATTTCAGTGTACATGTCACAAGATCCCTTATGCAGCTCTGTGCTCTCCGCTGTGTGTGTCTCTCTCTCTTTCAGCATTACATTAGCATCTTAGCAGATAAGGCTCCTGAGGCTGTCTTGCTGTATTGTGAATCCACTGTTGTACTGTTTATTATTTCACTTAAGTTTTGAGACGCTCCCTTTGGATTCCTCACTCCTCACTCCCCCTCCCTCTCTCCCCTGCAGCTTCATGACTCAGCATGATTTGTTGACATTCTGCCTGTACTAACAAGAGAGGGGTAAGAATCTATCTCTCGGCAAATCCCCTTTAACACTATGTACAACCTCAAGCACACAGCCACATTATGACTCAGTATTGTACAAAGCAATGATAGGGATTTCTGGGACCTCACTGTACCTTTATTTGCTTATGCATGTTATACAGGAATATGGAGTATTTTCTTTTTGGATCTATACAGAAAAATATTGTGGCTCTTGTCTTATGGTGCCACAGGGAAATCCATGAGCTTCTGTACAGACTCCTGCAGTCTGTTTTGTCTTTTTAGATGAGCACATTATAGAGAGTAAAGAATCTTTTTATTGAAGTTAAGGGACAAGTCTGATTTAGTAAATAATTGTATTCTTCATTAAATAATCATTAAATAATCATTCTGGAGCATCTTCTCCTATAACTGTATCTCTGTTCTTTCTGCTAGAAATGTATTAATGAGTCATCTAGATGAGTGTTACTGTCATGGGGGCTGGTGCGGGTGCCGTCGCCCCCCGTGGCCGCCCCTCTGCCCGCAGGTGGTCCGGCGCGGGTGCCACGGCTGCCCGTGACCATCCCCCTGCTGCCCGGGCCCCGGCGCCGGCTCACTTACCCGTCCACGCTCCTGTGCACGCTGCTCCTGCCTGTCCCGGCTGCTGCGCGCGTACCCGCTGCTTAGGGTGCGCGCGCGATAGCTGGTCTGGATTTAAAGGGCCAGCGCACCGGTAATTAGTCAATTGTCGGCCGCTGGTCCTATATAAGGTGGATGCCCCCTGCACTCTCTGCCAAATTGTTGGTGTGCATTCAGTGTCTTTAGATAGTGTTGGAGTCCATTTTGATCACCCGTGTACCAGTCCGTTCCGCTACGTTTCCTGACCTTGCCTGTTTGCCGCCTGCCCTGACCGTCTGCCTGTCTCTGACCACGAACCTCTGCCGCCTGCCCTGACCTTCTGCCTGTCCCCGACTACGTCTCTGGATTACGATTCTGTACCACGCATTACCACGGCAACCATCGCAAGCAAGTCACGTCAGGGGTAGCGACCTGGTAGCCTCACACCACAGCAAGTCCATCCCGCTTTGCGGCGGGCTCTGGTTAATACTGGGGGCTACTTAGACCCCGCTCCCTGGCGTGGCTTAATTATCATCGCTTGCGGTGGTCCAGCGAATCCACCAAACCAGTTACAGTACAATCTGGCCATGGATTCCGCCAGGGTACCCTTACCTGATCTCTGGGACGTCACAACGGCCGTTGCCCAGTAGAGCCAGCGTATTGGCAAGCTCACGGCCATGATGCAGAACCTTGCGACCCGTCTACCTCTGCCTGCGGCTGCTGCCGCCACGTCAGCACCAGTTGCTCCTGCACCGGGACCATCTCTGCATCTGCCGCTTCCCTCACGCTATGACGGTGACCCCAAGAAGTGTCGTGGCTTCATCAGCCAATGCTCCATCCACATTGAGATTTTGGGGCACCAATTCCCTACCGAGCGGGCTAAGGTGGCCTTCATAATTAGCCTCTTATCGGGGGAAGCCTTGGCATGGGCCATTCCGCTATGGGACCGAGGAGATCCATTGACGGTAAATCGGCAAGCCTCTCTCCAGGACTTCCGCACCGTCTTCGAGGAACCGGGCCGCACCTCCTCCACTGCCGCAGCTCTGCTCCGTCTCCGTCAGGGCGACTCTACCGTGGGTCAGTACTCCGTGCAGTTCCGCACCCTAGCCTCTGAGCTGGACTGGAATAATGAAGCTTTGGTGGCGACCTTCTGGCAAGGCCTCTCTGGGCATATTAAAGACGAGCTCACTGGTCAGGACCTGCCATCCACTCTGGACGAACTGATTCGGTAGGCCACCAGAATTGACATTTGGTTTGCCGAGAAACAGCAAGAGCTCCGCCCCCAACGGGAGGTCGCCCAACCACGCCGGCTACCTCGTCTACCTCGTTTCCAACGACCTCCACCTCCTCCGCCAATGGTTCCTGAGGACGAACCCATGCAGGTCGAGACAGTCCACCTGACCCAGGAGGAACGCTTGCAGCGTCGACAGAGGCAGCTATGCTTCTACTGTGGCGGTTCTGGCCACTTCATTGGGGTCTGTCCGGTGCGCCCAGGGTCACTCTCGCACCTAGGGCTCGCAGGAGAGGCATCCCTAGGTGTCCGTGCAGCCTCTTCCCGTCTGACCATTCTTGTACTCTGTGGAGTTTCGCCGGACAGCACCTTTCAAGCCACCGCCTTCCTTGATTCGGGATCTGCTGGAAATTTTGTCAGCCACGCGCTGGTGTCCAAATTTCGTCTCCCAGTGACCCCTCTGCAGAAACCCATGTTCATGTCCTCCATCTCTGGCGAATGCCTAAAGGACGCTATTCGGTTCTGCACGGCGCCCCTCACCTTGTAGATTGGCGCCGTAGACAAGGAGACTCTGAGACTTCTCGTTCTGCCTCGCTCCTCCTCTGAAAGCCTCCTGGTCCTCCCTTGGTTGCAAGACCATGCTCCAACCATAGACTGGAACATGGGCGAGATTATCTGTTGGGGTCCCACGTGCCGCTTGCGATGTCTTCCTGTACTCCGTCCAGCTCCACGACCGGCCTCTGTCTACAAAGCCACTGCCGGGTCTGCCCGCTCCTTACCGGGATCTAGCTGACGTCTTTTCTGAAAGACAGGCTGAAACTCTTATCCCGCACCGGCCGTTTGACTGTCCTATTGACCTGCAACCCGGTAGTACTCCTCCCCGAGGCAGAGTCTACCCTCTTTCGGTCCCGGAGACTAAGGCTATGTCGGAGTATATCCAGGAAATTCTCCGTAAAGGCTTCATACGCAAGTCTTCCTCGCCTACGGGGACCGGTTTCTTCTTTGTTGAAAAGAAAGATGGTACTCTCCAGCCCTGTATCGATTATCGGGGACTTAACAAAATCACTATAAAAAATCTATTCTCCCTACCTCTGATCTCAGAACTTTTTGATCGCCTACGTGGCGCAAAAAATTTTTCCAAGTTGGATTTACATGGAGCTTACAACTTGATTCGTATCCGTGAAGGCGACGAATGGAAGACGGCCTTTAATACCCGAGATGGCCATTTTGAATATCTTTTCATGCCTTTTTGCCTCTGCAACGCTCCGGCGGTGTTCCAGAATTTCATCAATGAGATCTTCCGCGACCTCCTCTACGTCTGTGTTATCGTCTACCTAGATGACATCTTAATCTTCTCTCCTGACCTGGAAACTCACCGCCACCACGTCCGCCAGGTGCTCAAACGTCTCCGTGACCACCAGTTATATGCCAAACTGGAGAAATGCCTGTTTGAACGCACCTCGTTGCCCTTCCTAGGGTACATCGTCTCGGATCAGGGTCTCCAGATGGATCCCTCTAAGTTGTCTGTGGTCTTACAGTGGCCTCGACCAGTGGGTCTTCGCTCTATCCAACGATTTCTGGGGTTTGCAAATTATTACAGGCAGTTCGTCCCGCATTTCTCCACGCTCGTGGCCCCGCTGGTGGCCCTTACGAAGAAAAATGCCAACCCTAAATCCTGGCCTCCAGAAGCCCAAGAAGCTTTTGATCGCCGTAAGTCAGCTTTTGCTTCTGCTCCAGTTCTGTCTCGCCCAGACCCACAGCGTCCGTTCATCCTAGAATGGACGCCTCCTCAGTAGGTGCGGGCGCTGTCCTCCTACAGAAGACCTCCTCTGGGAAACTGCGTACTTGCGGCTTCTTCTCTAAAACTTTGATTTTCTCCTTCATTTTCGGCCAGCTGAGAAGAACGTCAGGGCGAACGCTCTCTCTAGATCCTCGGATACTGTGGGCCGAGAGCCCACTAATTCCTCCAGAACGTCTTCTCACGGCAGCCCCCGTGGATCTTCAACATCTACCTCCTGGAAAGACCTACGTTCACCCTGCCATGCGGCCTCGAATCCTGACTTGGGGACATTCCTCACGTACAGCTGGTCATCCTGGAGTCCATAAGTCTCACCCTCGCCCAAGATGTTATAGACTTTGTCCTGGCCTGTACCTCCTGTGCCCCTAATAAAGTCCCTAGTCTCAGACCCGCGGGTCTGCTGCAGCCTCTCCCGGTGCCAGAAAGACCTTGGTCCCATATAGCCATGGACTTTGTTACAGACCTCCCGGCCTCCTCTGGTAACATGGTCATTTGGGTGGTGACCGATAGATTCTTGAAGATGGCTCACTTTGTTCCCATGCCTCTGCCCCTCAGCTGGCCCAGCACTTTTTCCACCACATTTCTGGGTTACACAGTCTTCCGTTGCATATCGTCTCAGATAGGGGGGTCCAGTTTGTGTCGAGATTCTGGCGGGCCCCATGTGGTCAGTTGCAGATTCAGCTAGACTTCTCGCCGGGTTACCACCCTCAAACTAACGGATAGGTAGAGAGAGTTAACCAAGTTTTAGGTACCTACCTATGACATTTTGTATCCGCCCATCAGGATAATTGGTCCGACCTCCTCCCCTGGGCAGAATTCTCTTATAATTCTCTAGACTCTGAATCCACTGGAGCCTCTCCCTTTTTTGTTGTGTTTGGGCTACGTCCCCGCCCGCCTCTCCCTCTGGCTACCTCGTGTCATGGTCCCGCCGTGGATGCCCAAGTGCGTGACATCAAGGCACTCTGGCAAGCCACACGACAGGCCCTTCTACGGGCCTCCGCTCGCACCAAAGTCCAGGCCGACAGGTACCGTAGACCTCCGCCCCTATTTAAGCCAGGTGATAGAGTTTGGTTGTCCGCCAAATATATTCGGTTCAAGGTGCCTAGTTATAAGTTAGGCCCTAAGTATTTGGGCCCTTTTGTTGTACTTCGGCGACTAAACCTGGTGTCCTACAAGCTTCGAGTGCCTCCTACTCTGGGTATCCCGAACGCCTTCCATGTTTCGCTCCTCAAACCTGTGGTGCTGAATCGCTTCTCCCGTGGATCTGTCTCGCCTTCTCCTGTGGCCGACTCTGATAACATCTTTGAGGTCAAGGAGGTGCTGGCGGAGAAAACAGTGAGGGGGAAGCGGTTCTTTCTGATTGCCTGGAAGGGGTTCGGGCCGGAGGAGCGTTCGTGGGAACCTGAGGCTAATCTGTCATCCAACCTCCTCTCTAAATTCCGTAAAAAGAGGGGGAGACCTAAAGGGGGGGTACTGTCATGGGGGCTGGCGCTGGTCCCACTGCTGCCCGCATCTTTCCCCCTGCTGCCCGGGCCCCGGAGCTGGCTCGCTCCTGTGCACGCTGCTCGTGCCTGTCCCAGCCGCCGCGCGCGTACTCGCTGCTTAGGGCGCACGACGGTTGGTCTGGATTTAAAGGGCCAGCGCACCAGTAATTAGTCAATTGCCGGCCGGTGGTCCTATATAAGGTGGACCCCCTGTACCAGTCCGTTCCGCTACGTTTCCTGACCTTGCCTTGCGGTGGTGCATCGAATCCACCAAACCCGTTACAGTTACAATTTCAGTTTTCACTGACTGGGCAATGTCAGACTGTATAGAAACACACCCTTAAGTGCTAATACCCAATTGACAATTTAGTAATATATTTCTAAGAGAAATAACAGAAGAACCCACACAATATAGAGATATACGGAAAGATGTTCCAGAATTGTTCATTTAAATGGAATACAATTATTAATTGATAAACAAAGGATTATGGGAAAAAGCTGAAGAGCTCACCAGCACCATCCAACATAATGCTGGTGAGCTTTTCAGCTCTTTCCCACACACCTTTATTTATATGCAAAATACCCCATGAGGTGGAAAAGTCGATTTAAATCCTCACATACCAAGAATGGTGATCATTCTCCACAATAAGATACATTACCCCTTCTAATTATTAACTTAAAGGGGTCGTCTCACTACATTGATTGATCTTACCTCAGTCCTATTTTCAGTTACATACTTTAAGTCAGGGGCATGTTTACTGGCTCCATTTGGCCTGCAGTGACGAGCTACGGAGGACACCAGGTGTGTAGCTATAGCGACCAGCGCCGGCAGCCTGTCAGGAAAGACTAAACAGGAATGTAGCTATAGTGACCTGAGGAGTTGATGCAGCCCATACAAGAGGGGATATCTCAGAATAGGTAGGACACTGTTAAATGACACATATTACAAAGTGACTTGTTTTTGCAAGATCTTTAACATAAAAAGCAATTCTTGTAGTGAGACAACCCCTTCAAAAAGACATATCAGGAATGCACTCAGGTCCTTTTAAAGTAACCATTAATTGACTTTGGCTTTATATTGTAAAAGACACATCTGAAATGTCAAATATTTTAATATATCATTATGACCATTTGTTGAGCTTTCTAAGTATTTTTAGGTAATTTTATATCTAATTTATGATATAATAGAATATGTTGTTGGAACCTATGAGCTAAACTCTACTGATGGATACCATCATGGCTTTATTGTTACCCCAACTATGACTTGTTTAAATACCCTGGGCTGCTTAGCTCAATAATAGGTAATGATGCTCATTAGTTTATTTAATGCGTCAATGAACAATATTGCAAAAGGCACTCCTTTTTTTTCTAAAGAAAAGATGTAATCAGATAACATACTTTTGGTAACAAGGTTAAAAGGATATTCACACCAAACATATTGATTTAATATCTTGGACCTGCACCTATTTCAAGATTGGGCCTTGGAAAGTTTCTGTTCAGCACGGAAAAGTGGTTTAAATGCTCATATTGATTTCAATGGGCATTCCGAGTACAACTAAATGGGAGTTGCACCTAACACAGATCAATGTGTTTGGTGGGAATACCCTTTCAAGAAAAATATTTTCTGCTGTTTAATTCTACATGTTTGATTTATTATTTTGCTGTTAGGAGGGTATTCAGCATCTTCCCTTGTGACCACTGATGGCCAAACTGTCCTATTTACACATCTGAGATGAATATAAACACAAAACCAGTCTATGTATCAATCAAGAATGTATCATTGTGATTCTCGAAACAATTTAATTTATGTTGATTGGTATGCCATCAGACATGTTTAGCATTTTAAAATATGGTAATGCTTTGTTACACTGATTCTGTTTTGGATGACTTTATTGAGGAGATCATATCTATTTTTGTATTTGATGAAAAAAGAGTTGCAAGTAAGTTACAAGAGATGGAAGTAATTTCTGAGCTCATGCACACAACTGTACAATATTGTGGCACTGTACAGCATCAAGTAATAAAGCCTTTATATGTTTATAGGGTCCTAATATAGCTCTATATATTTTTGAACTGTCCCGCCTTTTCATTTGATTGGTCAATACTACTCCATAGCTTATAATGGGTCACTGTCGCTCCTATTCTGATTGGCTGGTTTCTGCTGACCAATGAGAAGAGCTTACAGAATTTGAATTACTGTATTTCCCGGCAATTCTCTATATCACAATTCCTGATGTTGCGCCGGACACGGCGACAAACGCGTTGTTAGGGATTTGATTGAAGTATGTTTTTAGAAGGTTTGAGCTCTTTTTCAGATAATGTTTTACACCTAATAAAAACGATTTTTGGAATCATACTCCATGCCTCACGGAGCTGAGATTTATTTCTTTTGCGATCTTATATATTTTTCCTCTAATTTTAAATGATCAACTTTTTCAATACATTTAATCGTTTTTAGACAACTTTGATATTTATCTTTATTAATGAAATAATTTTATAGACAACTCTTTTTTATTATTGTACTGTTGTAACAGTCGACCTAGAGCACATTTTGCCCCATTCCATTACGTTCTCGCTTCACTTCGCCTCCTCCGGCTCAGGTAGACCACATTCAACGAGGTCTGCCTGTCGGAGCTGGCGAGCGCTGCAAAGCACCTCACTTTGCCGACAGGCATTCATGCATGCCTCGGAGTATTTGAATGTGGTGCGACCCGCCCCAGAATGCCCACACCGCGCCCATTACATGCCCCTTCATGTTAGGCGCAGCAGAAAGTGGCGAAGGCTGCGCCTATCATCGCATCCCTGCATCCGACAGGGGATATGGACCGGTGAGGCGCAGTTTTTGCCAGAAAACAGGCGCAACTCTCGATCATACATGTCACCCTAAGTGCACATTTTGATCAAATTTTGTATGTCCACCTATCATGTAAAGGTAACCTCATCAGATAGAATCAGATTTGACTCTCCATGGGGCCAAATCCTCCATGCATTCAGGGCAACATGCTCCATAGACACTAACTATAAGGACATTAGGCAAATGGAGGCAGTCACTTATCCAAATACACTATATAAAAGAGGACAAAAATTTGGCAACACATCCATTCACAAATGACAAAAACACAGGTGCAGATTCCAAAGCAGGCACCAAATGCACTAATCCATTGTAATATGGGTATTCTTTGGTGATGCAAAGCTTCCAAGCTCCTGAACCTGAGAGGCTGAATAGTTGCTCCAAAAATACAAAAAAAGAAGCAGCATCCAATGGGTTATGAAAAATATGAATAGAGCTTTACTCCTCCATTAATGCAATGTTTTGACCTACAGTATGTATAAGTCCTTATCAAGCATGATGAAAATGTTGTATTGATTGAAGAATAAAGCCCTTTTATATTTTTCATAACCCATTGAATGCTCATTCCTTTTTTGTATTCTTATAATAAACACAGGTGCAGGCTGTAGTGCAAAAAAATATTCTTCAACACAAAAATGCAGCAGCACTCAGCAGGCACTAAAATCCATACCAACATTGAATTCATTCAAAATGTAAGCTGTATTTCTGCTATCTTTTCTACAGGTATAAAAAGATGTATTTAGTGCACATTTTGATCAAATGGTGCATACCCACCTAGCACCAGTGTCTGTTAGGGGCCGTTTACATGACACAGGACAAATACTGGTTGGAAATCCCGACCGATATTTTCTCTGTTTAGGGGCTGTGTACACGGATTGCAAGGGGATGGCTTTTGTCCACGGTTTGCGGATCAAGCCCTCCCCCCTTGCTGACCTGTTCAAATTCTGTCCGAAAACCAAATGAACATGTTCAATGTTTTTCGGACCGCCGGCGGTCTAAAAAACCGGCGGAAAAAATCCGTGCAGTGGGGACTGCTGCACGGATTTTCCATTAAGGTCCTTGTTAAAGTTTGACAGCCGGTTTACAGACGGCTTTCCAAACCAAAAACCATCTGTAAAATTGGCTGAAAAACATGACCGTGGGGACATGCCGTTACAGCTAAATTTTTGTCTTTTTTTGTACAGAACTGATTCATCTCAGTATTCGAGTCAGGTTTAACCAAAAGGCTGAATGTAAGAACAATTTAACTGAGACAAGATATTTTATAATTAAAACTGTTGTGGAATACCAGAAAAATACAGTCTATGGCTGCAGGAACACTTGAACCAAGTGCTCAGTATGGACGATAAATGACATTACTTGCTTGGATGAATAGACTAGGTAAGTTAGATAGCATGTGAGGTTTAAAGGTTGTGGGGAGGGGAGGAGACAGTAGATACACGAGCCAAGCAGTGCTTATCTGCAGACATATTCTATATTACTATTGTGCTTTGCCATGACTGTTATCTTGTTAAGGGACAAAGAATCATCCTCATGTGGTACAGTATCTGAATTTTAACAATAGGCTGGATGCCTGACAGACATCCCTTTGTCATCCACTAACAGCTGAGCGCTTACATCGGCATGATAATTTATAAGCTACAAATACTCCCAGAGAAAGCATAATTGTATTACAGGCATGTACCATCCAAAATAAAAATGCCTTATGACACTAAGTTACACTGAAGCCAGAAAATCCTGCCAGTGCCCCCAGGGGAGCAGCTTCTCTGTCTGCCTGATAGAATTACATCGTATCTCTTTTCTTACATCCAGATGTTATATCAATATTCATGAGGCTCTTAGAAGATGTGGGCACCTCCACACAACACTGTACACTCATATGGTTAAGGAGAAATGCCCAAGTGCAAGCCCTTAACTTGATTCTAAGTTCTGTGTTGCTATTTTTTCATTTTTTTTGTCTTTTAATTTAATATGCATATTGTAACTCTTGCTTAAATCTACATATTGAGAAGTATCATAGGATTTAAAGATATACTAAATTCCTTATACATTGTTTTACTGCAAAAGTGGCTCTAAAGAAATATTACAGTGCATGTTCCATTAGTGCAGGTTTTAAATAATTCTTTATATGCATAATAGACAGGTATGTATGTTAGGAAATCATGTAAAGCTAAAGAGGTTGCCTAAAAAAGTTATCTAAAAAAGTCCAGGGCCTCATGTAAAATAAAAAAAAAAACATATTCTTACCTTCCCCAGGTTCCAGTGACTCGTGTCCGGTGTTCTGTTCACATGGCGTCTCTTCCAAACAGGGACGTCACTGCTGCGGTTGCTGATTGGCTCTAGTGGTCACGTGCCTCTAACTTACAACACTGTTTAGAGCTGTTCACTTGCGAACAGTGATGTCAATTAGGGGCACATGATCAATACAGCCAATCAGTGGCCACAGCGGTGATGTTCCAATTCTGAACATGTTAAAAGAAGACAGGAGAGGTGTGCTACTTGAACTTGAGGACTGGGGGAAGGTGATTATAACATTTTTAAAATTTTACTTGGGGCTTTGAACCTTTTTAGATAACTTTTCACCAAGGTGGACAACCCCTTAAACAGAGTAGTCCAGCAGTTAGTTGAAAAATGTATGTTTGTTTTTATAGGTTTTTCTGTTACCTATAGATCCTACCTCACTGCTATTTCATTTCTTGGTTTTGTTTTAACTATTATGGACATTTAGAGAATAGATGTTAACTATGACTATAGCTTTGTTACAATGTCTGGAGAAAGTCTGAGATACGTTTGCTTATCATTGGCCTTGGTAAGTTCACACCTGTATTGTTAATTCTGGTTTTCTGTATATACTTAAATGAGCTTTAGAGGCAAATGAGTCTTAAAGGGGACTTCTCATCATGCAGTTTCAGCGTCACAGCCAGCTTCAAACTCTCACTTCTTGATCAGACTATGGGTGGTTCTATAGCAGTGATTGGCATATCAGCTTTGCTATTCCTAGCTGAGCCTTTTACATTGACATGACTGCAGTAAATCTAAAATCTGTAATACATAAGACTACAAAACTGTAAGGAGTGAAAACGTGTCCTTATCTTAAACAAAGCTCCATTCCTGGAGATAATATACAGAAAGGAGTGACTCACCATGGTTGGACAGCAGCTTCCAGCAATCAGATAAGAGAGATGAGAGAGAGATGGTCTGTAACCAAGAGTAACTTCTGTGCATAAAAATATCTCTTATCTCTTCAACAAAGCAAAATGAAAAGCATGATATTTGATAATAGTCTACATTTACCTTTCCCTACATATTGAAAGCTAATCATTGTAGTAAGAAAACCCCTTTAAAGTATCTATATGCCTTTAATAACTGTCAGACAAATGAACTAATAGCTAACTAGGGAAGACATACGTCACTTTGTTGTTGTCTAGGCTGATTGCTTGTTAAAGAGAACCTGTCACACAGGTTATGCCCCCCTTGCTGAGGACAGCACAAGCTAGTGACAGACATGATGTTCCCAGTGCTGTCTCCATTATTCTGCAAAATTCTGTAGTTTTAGAGTATTTAATGCTCAAATCTTATTCATAAGCAGGTGCTAGCTCCGCCCACCAAAGGCTAGCCCCGCACACCTGGCAGTTTTTCACCTGTTTCTACCTATTCAAAGTAATAGGTTAGCCTCAGGTGGTCAGGGTATGAAAAAAACTGACTCTTTTCATTACTAGAAACAGCATGTTTGTCACTAGCTTGTGCTGCCCTCAGCAAAGGTGTCATAACTTATGTGACAGGTTCTCTTTAAAGGACAATTAGTCAAGTGACACCACTCTTTTCATGCTAAGGCTATAGCTACATTTAACACTAGTATGATTAAGGTCCAATGACTGAAGCGTCACAATTTCTGTCACAATCCATATGAGTGGGAAACTCGCTTTAGATGCTCAATAAATGTATTTTATTTGCACCTAATCAGAACTGATCTATGTGGTGTGCTGTTCTTCTACGTGCCATATGAGCCAATAGCTCCATCTGACTCCACAATAAACAAGCTCACTTGGCTGAGCGTGCATGTGTTTTAAGAGGGGAGAGTAGAAAAAGCTGTTGCCTGACACTGCTGTTGGTGGCAGTGAAATTTAACATGGCAGATCCTTCTCTATCCTGACATCATCTGTCAGGGAAGAATTAGGACAAGGGTGTCAAACTCGTTTTCACCGGGAGCCACATCTGCCTCACGGCGTACTTTAAAGGGCCGACATAATTTTAGAACTGTGTAAATGGAACTTCTCCTTAACTGTTACATTTGTACAGTATTGCTATTATAATTACCCCTTTGAGGGGAACCAGGGAGAATATATTGCCCCCCCATAGGTAGATAGGTACATATGACCCTTGTAGGTAGATAACTGGGTATAAAGCCCACAGTTATATCTGCCCATGTAGGTAGATAGGTATTTTGCCCCCTGTAGCCAGGTAATTACCCCATGTAGCCAGGTAATATGCCCTCTGCAGCCAGATAATATGCCCCATATAGCCCCCCTGTAGCCAGGGAGATGCCCCAAATAGCCCCCTGTCGCCAGGGAGATGACCCACAGAGCCCCCTGTAGCACGTGAGATGTCCCACATAGCCCCCCCTGTAGCAAGTGAGATGCCCCATATAGTCCCCTATAGCCAGATAGATGCCCCATACAGTCCCCTGTAGCCAGGTACATGCCCCATATAGTCCCCTGTAGCCAGGTACATGCCCCATATAGTCCCCTGTAGCCAGGTACATGCCCCATATAGCCCCCCAGAAGCCAGCCAAATGCCCCATAGCCCCCCAAGTAGCCATGTAGATGCCCCATATAGCCCTCCAGTAGCCAGGTAGATGCCCATATAGCCCCCCAGTAGCCAGGCAGATGCCCCATAGCCCCCCAGTAGCCATGTAGATGCCCCATAGGCCCCCCAGTAGCCATGTAGATGCCCCATATAGCCCCCCAGTAGCCAGGCAGATGCCCCATAGCCCCCCAGTAGCCATTTAGATGCCACATATGCCCCCAGTAGCCAAGTAGATGCCCCATAGCCCCCAAGTAGCCATGTAGATGCCCCATAGCCCCCAAGTAGCCATGTAGATGCCCTATAGCCTCCCCAGTAGCCATGTAGATGCCCCATAGCCCCCCCCAGTAGCCATGTAGATGCGCCATATAGCCCCCCTAATGATTATAAAATAAAAAAAAACCTACTCACCTCCTGATGGTCCATTCAGCGCGGCCCGGTCCTGGAGCTTGTGTACGGTGTAAGCAACGTGACGTCACGCCACTTATGTCGTCACACAGCTCCCAGGGATCTCCTCGGCGGCAGAGGCTGCTGTCCGAGGAGACCGAGCGTCGCGTTACATCAGGGGGCGTGAGTAAAGCGATGCATCATGCCCCCTGCGACACCGCATGTATGTACAGTGCTCACCGAGCACAGTACATACAAAGGGAGAAGGTAGGAGGGAAACGATCCCTCCTTCCTGTACCAGCAGCTGCACCGTGCGTGTAGCTGCTGACTGACTCTGTGCGGCTGTGGTAAAACAGCGTGCGGAGTCAGGAAGATCGCGGCGAGCTGGAAAACACAAGGCCATGGGCCGGATGTGGCCCGCGGGCCTTGTGTTTGACACCCGTGAGTAAGGAGGCCCCCATATACATTAAACCAAAAGTCCTCAAATTTATTTAGTCTACAACTCTTTTTTTCATAAAAATACTTAGCATTCCTCTAGAGGCTATGTTCTTCTATACAGGAGCCTTCTATACACATCATCCTAATTGATTTGACCATCACACTGCTATTTAGTAGATTATTATTATTATTTATTTTAGAGCGCCATTGATTCCTGGGCGCTGTACATTCAGGGGGTTATATACATGTGTCAAACAATTACAATAGTGACAATCTGTGACTAACAATAGGTACAGAGGGAGAGAGGCCCTGCCCGTGAAGGCTTACAATCTACAAGGAAGGGGGAAAGAGACAGGAGGTGGGGGGCAGACATGTTTGTTGGGGGTGTAGTGACAGCGGGGTTCTTCTAGGTTGTAGGCTTTCCTGAAGAAATGGGTTTTCAGGTTGCTTTTGAAGCTGGTGAGAGTGGGGCAGAGTCTGATGTGTTGGGGGATTGAGTTCCAGAGTATGGGGGAAGCACGAGAGAAATCTTGAAGACGGTTGTGTGAGGAGCTGACAAGAGGAGAGCAGAGAAGAAGGTCCTGTGAGGAGCGGAGATTGCGTGAGAGGAGATATCTGGAAATTAAGGCAGAGATGTATGGAGGAGAGAGGTTATGGAGAGCTTTGTAGGTTATGGTTAGTAATTTGAAGTGAATGCGCTGGGTAATGGGTAGCCAGTGAAGGGATTGGCAGAGGGGAGAGGCAGAAGTGTAGTGAGGAGAGAGGTGAATAAGATGGATAGCAGAGTTGAGGATGGATTGAAGGGAGCAAGAGTGCTAAACGGGAGGCCGCAGAGAAGGATGTTGCAGTAGTATAGGCGGGAGATGACAACGGCATGGACCAGCATTTTTGTAGTGACAGGGTAAAGGAATGAGCGGATTCGTGAAATTTTTCAGGTGGAGGCGGCAGGTAGAGGTAAGGGTTTGGATGTGTGGTTTGAAGGACAAAGCGGATTAAAGGGTTATCCCAAGGCAGCGGACTTGCGGGAGTGGTGAGAGTGTAGAGCCATTGACTATGATAGAGAGATCAAGAGGAGGGATGGAGTGGGAAGGTGGAAAGATAATGAATTCAGTTTTCTCTACATTAAGTTTTAGGAGATGGGAGGAAAAGAAGGAGCATATGGACGACAGACAATCTTGAATCTTGGGTAGCAGAGAGTTAATGTCTGGGTCGGAGATGTAAAGTTGGGTGTCATCAGCATACTGGTGGTACTAATAGCCATGTGATGTTTTGAGCTGACCCGGGCCAAGAGTGTAGATAGAGAAGAGTAAGGGACCCAGGACTGAACCCTGGGGGACATTGACAGGGAGAGGTTGAGAGGAGGAGGTGGTGTGAGAGTGAGAGGCACTGAATGTCCGATCAGTGAGGTATGAGGAGATCCAGGAAAGGGCTGAGTCCGTGATGCTGAGGGATGAGAGGATTTGTAGAAGGAGGGAATGGTTAACAGTGTCAAAGGCAGAGCACAAGTCTAGAAGGGGAAGGATAGAGTAGTGACATGAGGCTTTTGCAGTGACTGAGTTGTTGGTGACCTTGGGTAGGGCGATTTCTGTCGAGTGATGGGATCGCAAACCAGATTGCAGTGGGTCAAGAAGAGATGTTTTTGTGCCCTAAACAGCATGCAGGCTCAGTAGCTCATTAGTAATTGGGCCTGCATTCTGGTCCGGAGGAAGGCACATCCAGTACTTTAGGAGCCATCCACCCACCTGCTGTAATATAGCAACACCTACCCCATTGCCTCCTGTTACATGGCAGGAACCACCCACCCGTCTCCCTAACAAAAAAAAAACCATAAAGAATATTATTGAAAAGGTTAACGAAGCAAATTTTTATCACAGTAAAATTATTAAATATTTATCAAAATACAATGAGCAAAAAATTAAATGAGTTAGCTAACACTTTTAAAATAAACCTGTCAAGTGGTATATGCTGTCCTATCTGAGAGCAGGATCTGATAGAGGGCGAGAAACGGAACTCTGGATTAATATAAATGGACTGGGCCTTCAGGTGTACAGGGGGTGTGGTTCGCTTCCTGGAAGTGGAGCGATGAAGAGCTGAGGAGAACGGCTGGTGGAACTGCGTGTTCTGACTGGACAGTAGGTCCAGACCCCATATAGAGAGGGAACCTGCATGTGCAGTAAGTGACCAGACGGACAGGGTTTTGTTTCCGTTTATTTCTGTAAACTGTGTTGAAGAAATAAAGCTGGTGGAGGCCAGACTGAAAGAAACCCGGTGTCCAAGTGCCCTGTGTTAAAGTGCCAACCGTTCTACCAAAGGATGGCGGTCCAAGAGCGGAATATCCCCTGGGATGACCCAAGATGGCGGCTGAACGCGAGTGGGTTGCTACAATATATATATGTATTGTAAAGTTGTAGCATTTTAAAAAAAATATTTATTGTGTAAAACAGTGCTTATGCATCACTATATCATGATAGCCATAACTTTGTTATTTTTCTATTAACGGAGCTGTTAACCTCTTACCACTTCAGCCAGTTTTGACCTTCCTAAAAGAGCCCCATTCTTTAAATCTGACATGTGTCACTTTATGTGAGAATAACTTTTTGACACTTTTACTTATCCATGTGATTCTCATGACACATTGTGCTTTAAGTTAGTAAGAAATTTTGGCCCAAATAATCTTTATTTATTTGTGAAAAATGTCAAAATATTGTGAAAAATTAGAAAAATTAGTCATTTTCAAACTTCAAAAATGTCTGCATGTAAAACAGATAGCTATTCCATTCAAAATAGTTTATAACTAGCATCTACCATATGTCTACTGTAGGATGGCATCATTTTAGAAAGATATCTTTTTATTTTTTTACCATATTAGGGGGCTTTGAAATTTAGTAGTAATTTTTCATGTTTTCAAGAAAATTTGCAATATACATTTTTTTAGAGACCAGTCCAGTTCTGATATTGCTTTGAGGGGCCTGTATGTTAGATACCCCCATAAATGACTCCATCTGAGAAACTACACCCCCTTACAACAGTGTTTAGAAAGTTTAACTCTTTAGGTATTTCTGAGAAACTAAAGCAAAATGGAGGTGAAATTTCACTTTTTTTTCAGATTTTCAGTTTTTATCCATTATTCACAGGAACACGGTACATGTGACCAGGAAAATGCAACTTAATATTGATTCCCTAGATTCTGCCATTCTAGAGATATCTCATTTGTGGCTGTAGTGTGCTATTTGGCTCAACCACAAGCCCCAGAATAGGAGGAGCACCTACTGGACTTTGAGGTCTCATTTTCAATACGATTTTATTTAGGCGCCATTTCAGGTTTGAGGATGCCCTAAGGTGCTAAAACTTAATAAACACCAATAAAAACACCCCATATTGGAAACTACACCACTTAAAGAATATATCCAGGGGTGTAGTGAGTATATCAACCCCACAGGTGTTTCACAAAATTTTTTAGCATTAGGCTGTGAAAATGAAAAGTTTATTTTTTCCAACAATCTACAATTTTAGCTGAAAATGTCTCATTTTTACAAGGAATTCTGGAAAAAAAGCAACCTAAATTTTGTTACGCAATTTCTTCTAAGTTCGGAAATACCCTAAATGTGGGTGTAAACTGCTGTTTTGGTGTATGGCAGGGTGTAGAAGGGAGGTAGCGCTATTTGGCTTTTGGAACGCAGATTTTGGGGAGTGCCGTGTTCCATTTGCAAAGCCCAGAAAGTTCCAAAACAGGTGCAAACTTCCAGAAGTCATCCTATTTTGGAATCAACACCCCTCATGGATTGCATTTAAGGGTGTATTGTGCATTTTGGGCGCACAGGTGTTCCACATTTTTTTTTAACATTGAACCATGAAAATGGGGGGGGGGGGGAAGGGGGGGAATGCAGTTCCGTCATTGTTTTTTGGACTTTAATTTTAAAGCATTCGCCGTGCGGTATAAATGACATAATAACTTTACTATGGGGGTTAGTACAATTACAATGATATACATTTTATATAGTTTTTTTTATGTTTTATTACTATTACACAACAGAAACGCATTTATAAAAAATTGCATTTTTATGTCGTCATAGTCTGATAGCCATAACTTTTTTTATTTTTCTGTATACGGAGCTGATTATGGGCTTGCTTTTTGTGGGATGAGTTAAGGTTTTATTGATGCCATTATGGGGTGCATATTAAGCTTTGATCACTTTTTATTAAGGTTATTGTGAGGCGTTTTGAACAAAATACAATAATCCTGGTAGTGTTTTTTATTTTTATTTTTAACAGCGTTCACTGTGTGGTATAAATGACATGCTAGCTTTACTCAGCAGGTCAATACGATTACAGCGATACCCAATTTGTATATTTTTTATGTTTTGCTGCTTTTACACAATAAAAACACTTTTCAACCTATTTACAACCTATTCAAAAAGGTTTTTGCATCACCATAGTCTGAGAGCCATAACTTTTTTATTTTTCCATGTATTGAGCATTGTAGCAGCTTGTTTCTTACTGGATGAGTTGATGTTTAATTGGTATAATTTTTGGAGGGACAAGGCTTTTTGGTTGGTTTTATATCCGTTTTTTGGAAGGCAGGGTAAAGAAAATACTGCAATGCTAGTCATGTTTTTTTATTTTTATTTTTAACAATGCTCACCGTTCAGTACCCGTGACAAGTAAACTTTACTCTGTTAGTTGATAAAATTACGGCGATACCCAATTTATATAGTTTTTTTTATGCTGAAGCGCTTTTAAAAAAAAAAAGTATTTTATTTTGTAAAACAATATTTATGCATCACTATATTCTGATTGCCATAAGTTTTTTATTTTTCTGTATACAGAGCTGTGTAAGGGCTGTTTTGTGGGATGAACTGACATTTTAATTGGCACCATTTTGGCGTTTATATGAATTTTTGATCACTTTTTATTGCATGTGGCGATACCAAATATGATTTTTAATCTTTTTAGGGGCAATTAGCATTTGTAAAGGGAAAAGGGTGGTATACGTGTTTTTATTTTATCTTTCGTCTTTGTGTTTTACTGTGTTTTTTCCTTTTTTTTTTACTTTTTCATCTTCTTTTCACTTTTCCTCATATGGGATTTGTATCAGCGATCTTCAGATCATTGATACAATTGAGATCAATAAATTAGAACTGCTTTATACTGGTCTCTATGGCAACTGTCAGTCACCATATCCGGCAATGACCACAATGCATTGCGGGGCATGGTGACGACACAGACAGCCCGGAAATGTTTATTACAACACTCTCGGGGCTGTCAGGTATCGACACAACAGTGGTGCTGGCGCCGCTGCTGCACCGTTTACAGAGAGGAGGAGCTCACTCCTCCTGTCTGTGCCTTAGCTGTGGTGATTGTGATGGATTGCGTCAGTTAAGGTTTAATCACCCACGGCTGGAGCTCACTCCGGCCTCGGGTGATAACGCATGAGGCCAGCAGTAATATACCGCTGGTTCCAAGCACTATTCAGTCTATATTCCCTAAATGGGAGGAGTATACCACAACTGATAACCTACCAAGACATGGCCATCTCTAGTCTTTGCAGCCTCTAACAGATTTTTCTCCTAGATTGCTCTATATTAAGCTATATCTATTTTCCCATCAATTCTTACCAGTCCTTAGTCCCTGCTGAAGAAAAGCATCCCTACAGCATGATGCTGCCACCACCATGCTTCACGGGGGGGATGGTGTGTTCAGGGTAATGTGCAGTGTCAGCTTTCCTTCACACATAGCGTTTGACTTTTTATGAGACTTCTAATGGCTTGCTATCAAAAATGAATTTGCTCTTGCCACTCAGATTTGTGGAGTACACGGCTAACAGTTGTCCTGTGGACAGGTTCTCCTACCTGAGCTTTGGATCTCTGCAGCTCCTCCAAAGTGACTCTCGGTCTCTTGGCTGCTTTTCTAATTAGTGCTCTCCTGGTCTGAGCTGTCAGTTTAGGTGGATAGCCATGTCTTGGTAGGTTAGCAGTTGTATTTGCTACAACTTTATCCCCGAGCTGTCTGGTGTGTTCCTTGGTTTTTATGATGCTGTTTGCTGTAATGTTCTCGAAAAAAACTCTGAGGCCTTCACAAAACAGCTGTACCGGCATACTCTATTTACCGATTAGGTGACTTCTAAAGGCAATTGGTCGCACTGGATTTTATTTAGGGGTTTCAGAGTACAGAAAATCTGAATACATACACGTTACAGTTTTTGAAATTGCAAAAATTTGGAAAAGTACAAATCAGTTTCTTTACACTTAACAAATAAAAGCTACTTTGTGTAGCTCAATCACATAAATATTAGTAAAAACATTTAAGTTTGAGGCTGTAATGTTTAAAAATGAGTAAGATTTCAAGGGGGTACGAAAACTTTTGCAACCAACTGTATATGAAGTTGAAATATAATTCCACAACTTGAATGACCTTTCAGTAATTTAAAGGAGGAGGAAAAAGGAAAAGAGCATAAGGTGAAAAATAGAAAAAATTGAAAAGCAGATGTCAAACGGAAGAATCCAAAGGTAGTGAGAGGAGATAAAAAGAGATGGAGGAATAGAGGTAAATGTTCAGAGGAGAAAATGAGTGATATACAGTATGAAAAATTGGAAGAGAAAAAAAACAAGAAAGGCAGTAAAAAATAAACGAAAGTAAAAAAAATGTAAAAATAAAGAAAAAGTAAAAAATGAAGAAAAAAACCTGCAAGACATAATTAAAAATGCAGAAAATAAAGATATGGAGAAGGCATCTTATAATAGAGATAGGGCAACATGGTATATTGTAGGGGAAGGTATAATTAAAGAGGTGGCCACAGAGATTAAACAAATAACATGGGTAGAGTGAAGGAAATAATGATTTGATCCCTTGATGATTTTGTTAGTTTTCCCACTGACAAAAACATGAACAGTTTATAATTTTAAGGATAGGTTAATTTTAACATTGAGAGATAGAATATTCAAAATAAAATCCAGAAAATCACATTGTATAAATTATATAAATTTATTTACATTTTGCTGAGAGAAATAATTATTTGATCCTCTACCAACCATTATGAGTTCTGGCTCCTACAGACCAGTTAGCCGCTCAACTTGTTACCTGCATTAAAGACAGCTGTCTTAAATAGTCACCTTTAGTGTTGATCGAACTGTTCTAGAAAAGTTAAGTTCTAGTAAAACTTCTCAAAGTTTAAGAACTCGAACCAAACCGAACATTCTACTGTTCGTTCGAGTAAAGTTCTAGTTCCAGTTCGACACACCATTTTCAGTTTCGTTTTCAGCAGCTTTCTGCACTTTTAGTGGCCATGCAATCACCTTTCTGCACTCAGTGCAGAGCACAGAGAAGTGTCAAAGACGTCATCGCTGAGGTGTAGGGCTCTCATTGGCTGCTAAAATCACATGACCATGTTATATATATTTCACTCTATTGCCTTGTGAATGCCATTTTCAGCTCACTCTCTGTACTGTACAGACTGCTCTTAGTTAGTTAGATTGCATTTTCTTCTCCATAGACAGCAATAGTTAGGGAATTTGGTATTGCTGGCTACATCTTTTCCACATCCAGAAGCTGTTATTTGGTGACATTTGCAGGCTCACATAATGCCTAACTCTCATATACAAGGATATACATTATATAAAGTGCTTTGATTTGCTAAATCATACTCAGTGCCCAAAAGTTCAATTTTTGCAGTTTTGGGGGTTCAGTAATTGTATAACACAACGTCTCCAAATCTCTTATATGTCAAAGGGGTTCTTGGTCCTCCTCAGGATGCAGATCCCCATAGCAGTTGCTACCGCTGCACCTTCTATAGTTATGTCTCTGCTTGCAAGCTGTCCACATCTTTTCAGTTAGCCATTGAAAGGAATGAAGTATTTTATCCTCTCAATTTTTTTCTGTCACTCTTGGAGCCAAATTTTCTTCACTAAGTTGGTCCATATATCCAGTTGAATGTTATGGATGGTAATTCCATCTTCTCCTCAACTGTATAGGTATAAAAATTAACCAGAACATCTTCTCCCATTGACTTTAATGGGATTCGAATTGGAGTTCAAATAGGACCTCAAACTGAACACACTAAAGTTCAAGGTTCTAATTGAACTAGACATTTTACTGCTCGATCATCTCTAGAAGCTTAATAAAAGACTCCTGTCCATAGACACAATTAGTCAGGCTTTAACCTCTACAACATGGGCAAAACCAAAGAGCTTTCTAAGGATGTCATGGACAAGATCAAAAACCCGCACAAAACTGGAATGGGCTACAAAACATAAGTAAGACATTGGGTGAGAAGGAGACAACTGTTCGAGCAATAGTTAGAAAATGGTAGAAATGCAAAATGACTGTCAATCGACATCGATCTGGGGCAAAATCTCACCTTGTGGGGTATCCTTGATCATGAGGAAGATTAAAGATCAGCCTAAAACTACATGGGGGGAACTTGTTAATGATCTCAAGGCAGCATGGACCACAGTCACCAAGAAAACCACTGATAACACATTATGGCGTAATGGTTTAAAATCCTGCAGTGCCCAGGCGGTCCCCCTGCTCAAGAAGGCACATGTACAGGCTTGTCTGAAGCTTGCCAATGAACACCTGGATGATTCTTTGAGTGATTGGGAGAAGGTGCTGTGGTCAGATGAGACTAAAGCTCTTTGGCATTAACTCCGTGTTTGGAGGAAGAGAAATGCTGCCTATGACCCAAAGAACACTATCACAACTGTCAAACATGGAGGTGGAAACTTTATGTTTAGGGGTTTTTTCTCTGCTAAGGGCACAGGACTACTTCACCGGATCAGTGGGAGAATGGATGGAGCCATGTTCCATAAAATCTTGAGTGACAACCTCCTTCCCTTTGCCAAGACATTAAAAATGGGTCATGGCTGAATCTTCCAGCAAGACAATGAACCAAAACATACAGCCAAGGCACCAAAGGAGTGGCTCAAGAAGAAGCACTTTAACCCCTTAAGGACCCGGCGGTTTTTTTTGGTGACACGTTCGTTTTTCCCGCCTCGCATTCTGAAAGCCACAACTTTTTTATTTTTCCACCTACATAGACACATGAAGGCTTTTATTTTGTGGGACATGATGTACATTCTAATGGTGTTATTCACTATACTATAGAATATACTGGGAAACCGCAAAAAAATTCCAAGTGGGACAAATTGTGAAAAAAAAGTATTTTCGCCATGTTTCTGGGTGTTTTGCTTTTACAGCATTCAATCTTCAGTAAATATAATGTATTATCTGTATTCTACAGGTTTTTACGCATCCGGCAATACCAAACGTGTAGGGTTTCCGTTATGTTTTGGCACCGTAAAAAAATTCCAAACATTTTCTATTTTTGAAATTTGCGCCACAGCACCCTTTTGTGCGACCAAACACTTTTTTGTACTAACACCTACGGACGTCAGTGAGGGGGCATTTTTTGCAGGCTGAAGTGTACTTTGGAATGCATGCGACTTTTTTGATCATTTTTATTCCATTTTTTGAGTGACGTAAAATGACCAAAAAACGCAATTTTGGCGTTTGGAATTTTTTTTCTTCTACGGTGTTCAGCGTACGGGATAAATGATGTTATATTTTTATAGATCGGACTTTTTCGGACGCGGTGATACCAAATATGTGTAACTTTTTATTATTTTAATGATTTTATTTGTAAAATGGGGAAAGGGGGGTGATTTGAACTTTTAATACTTTTTTTACTTTAAAACTTTATTTATTTATTTTTTTACTGTAACATTTAGTCCCCCTATGGTGTTTGACCACTAGGGGGCGCGATTGTCAATACAGCCTAAGCCATAGGCAATGCATTAGGGTGTACAAAGATGGCGGTTTCCCCACTTCCTGTATATGGCCGGACGTGGGGCAAACCGGGACATGTAAGTGACGGGAGCCTTCACAGGGCTCCCACCACCGTGTCCGGTCGTCGGATCGGCGCAGCATAGCTGGCACCGATCGTCATTCAGTCAGATGCTGCGGCCATCTTTGCCGCGGTGTCTGACGGGTTAAACAGCGCCAGCGGGCGGAGCCACCCGCCGGCAATGTTACTGCTGGGTGTTAGCGGCGATCAGCCGCTAACACCCGCCGGCTATGCGGGGGGGTGGGGGGTCGCGGAGCGATCCCCCTGCAAAGCCCCTTAGCGGCCCTGGGACGTACTCATACGTCCAGGATCGTTAAGGGGTTAAGGTCATGGAGTGGCCTAGACAGTCACCATACCTTAATCCCATAGAAAACTTATGGAGGGAGTTGAGTGCTATGCTTGCCAATTCGGGTCTTGCCACCAAGTATTAAGTCTTGTTTGCCAGAGGGATCAAATCCTTATCTCTCACTGCAAAATACAAATACATTTATATAATTTATACAATGTGATTTTCTGGATTTTATTTTTGATATTTTATCATTCAGTGTTAAAATTAACCTACCCTTAAAATAATAGATTGTTCATGATTTCATCAGTGGGCAAATTTAAACAATCAACAAGGGATCGAATAATTGTTTCCTTCACTGTAAGTATAAAAAGCCACAATATAGTAGGATGCATAGAGGACGCGAAGGGGCAATAGGAATTATAGTTTAAATCACCCCCTTTTGCAGTTTTATAAATAGAAAAGTAGAAAGGTTACACATATTTGGTATCACCGTGTCCGTAAAATTCCAGTCTATTAAAATATAACATCATTTATCCCGTACGCTGAACACGGTAGAAGAAAAAATTCCAAGCAGCAAAATTGTGGGTTTTTTGGTCATTTCATATCCCCAAAAGATTGGAATAAAAAGTGACCAAAAAATCACCTGTACCCCAAAGTGGTACCAATAAAAAGAGTGTTCCCCTATTTTCCATCTCTAAAACGTAGGTGTGTCTTATAGTCCGGTGCATCTTATAGTCCGAATATAGTGTGGCTCTTTATACTTACCCATGTTATTTTTTCATCTAGCCACCTCGTAATTATACCTTCCCCTATAATATACCATGTTACCCTATTTTTATTTTAATATACCTTCTCCATATCGTTATTTTCTGAATTTTTATTTATGTCTTACAGGTTATTTTCTTCATTTTTTACTTTTTCTTTATTTTTCCATTTTTTTCACCTTCTTTTATTTTTCATCGCCTTTCTTGTTTTTTACCTTTTCCAATTTTTCAAATATCACTCAATTTCTCCTCTGAACTTTTCCCTTTCTTCCTCTATATCTCTTTATCTCCTCTTACTGCCTTTGGATTCTCCTGTTTGCCATCTGCTTTTCAATTTTTTCTATTTTTCACCTTTTTTTATTCTCTTCTCCTTTTTCCTCCTCCCTCAATACATTTTATATATTTGTCCCTATCTTGGGTCACCGCACCCATTTGTATTTTTATTAACTCTCCATTTTGTAGTATTATTTTGTTAGTCACACTTTGTTTATACAGTTGAAACCAGAAGTTTACAGTGGGTACGGAAAGTATTCAGACCTCTTTAAATTTTTCACTCTTTGTTTCATTGCAGGCATTTGGCAAGATCCAAAAAGTTCATTAATGTACACTGTGCACCCCACCTTGGAAGAAAAACAACAGAAATGTATATATTTTGAAAATTTATTAATCAAGAAAAACTGAAATATCACATGGTCATAAGTATTCAGACCCTTTGCTGTGACACTCATATTTAACATGCTGTCCATTTCCTTCTGATTCTCCTTGAGATAGTTTTACTCCTTCATTGGAGTACAGCTGTGTTTAATTAAACTGATTGGACTTTATTAGGAAAGGCACACACCTGTCTATATAAGACCTCACAGCTCACAGTGCATATCAGAGCACATGAGAACCATGAGGTCTAAGGAACTGCAGAAGGAGCTCAGAGACAGATTTCTGGCAAGGCACAGATTTGGAAAGGTTACAAAAGAATTTCTGCAGCACTTAAGGTTCCTAAGAGCACAGTGGCCTCCATTATCCTTCAATGGAAGAAGTTTGGGACAACCACAACGCTTCCTCGACCTGGCCTTTCCGGGCCAAAACTAACAATCCTGGGACAAGAGCCTTGGTGAGAGAGATAAAGAGGTAAAATGGCTGAGCTCCAGAGATGCATGAAGAAGATGGGGGAAAGTTCTACAAACTCAACTATCACTGCAGCCCTCCACCAGTCAGGGCTTTATGGCAGAGTGTGCCGACAGAAGCCTCTCCTCAGTGCAAGACATATAAAAGCTGCATACATTTTGCAAAAAAACACATGAAGGACTCCCAGACTATGAGAAATAAGATTCTCTGGTCTGATGAGATGAAGATTGAACATTTTGGTGATAATTGTAAGCAGTATGTGTGGAGAAAACCAGGCACTGCTCATCACCTGCCCAATACAATCCCAGCAGTGAAACATGGTGGTAGCAGCATCATGCTATGGGGGTGTTTTTCAGCTGCAGGGACAGGACAACAGGTTGCAATTGAAGGAAAGATGAATGCGGCCAAGTACAGAGATATTCTGGATGAAAACCTCTTCCAGAATGCTCTGGACTTCACACTGGGCTGTAGGTTCATCTTCCAACAAGACACAATGACCCTGAGCACACAGCTAAAATAACAAAGCAGTGGCTTCAGAACAACTCTGTGACCATTATGGAACAAGCCAGAGCCCTGACCTAAACCCAATTGAGCATCTCTGGAGAGACCTGAAAATGGCTGCCCACCATTCTTCACCTTCCAACCTGAGGGAACTGGAGAGGATCTGCAAGGAAGAATGGCAGAGGATCCCCAAACCCAGGTGAGAAAAACTTGTTGCATCATTCCCAAGAAGACTCATGGCTGTACTAGCTCAAAAGGAGCTTCTACTCAATACTGAGCAAAGGGTCTGAATACTTAAGACCATGTGATATTTCAGCTTTTCTTGTTTAATAAACTTGCAGAAATATCTACATTTCTGTTTTTTTTTTCCTTTCAAGATGGGGTGCAGAGTGTACATTAATTAGCCAAAAAATGAACTCACAGCTATATAGCACACATTTTTCAGATATTTCTTTCAGCAGACACTAACTTATGCTATAACTATAAAATAGCATATAAGATACTTTGCTAAACCATGCCCTACTAAATGATGCCAATGTAAACATGCATATTATCTTACAGTGCCCAGATATTGCTACATAGTGCAACCATTTTACTATAGCAGTGATTTTCAACCAGGTGTGGGCCCCGGAAAGTTCCCAAACATGGTCGGGTTTTGTTGCCGCCGGGGGAGTCTCCCCACCACTAGTCACCCGTTTTGGGCGGGCCGTGTCCTAGGGCTTTCGGTTTTTTTAACAGCCGCGCAGAGCCAGCAGCTGCAAGGGAGGAGGGGGACGGATCGTTCCTGTCCTGACTCCTCCCTGTATCAGGTCACATTGGGGCGCACAGCTCTCACCGCGCCCCCTGTGACGCTGGGTCTCCTCGGCTGGCAGCTCTGCCGCCGATGAGAACCCTGGGAGCTGCGTGCAGCGTAAGGGACGTGATGACGTCACGCTGCTTACACCGCTCTGCGCATCCCACTGCTGAACAGCTCCGGACCGGGACGCGCGGACCAGGTGAGTAATCTTTTGGTTATTTTATTTTTTACTTACAGGGGCATCACTGGCTACAATGGGGGCACCCTGGCTACAATGGGGGCATCCTGGCTACAAGTGTGGCACACTGGCTACAAGGGGGCACACTGGCTACAAGAGGGGCACCCTGGCTACAAGGGGGCACACTAGCTACAATGGGGACACACTGGCTACAAGGTGGACACTGGCTACAAGGGGCACACTGGTTACAAAAGGGGCATCCTGGCTACAATGAGGGCACACTGGCTAAAAAGGGGCACACTGGCTACAATGGGGCATCACTGGTACAAGGGGGGCACACAGGCACATCAAGGGGCATCACTGGGTGCAAGGGGGGGATCACTGGCGCAAGGGGGGGATCACTGGCTCCAGGGGGGGGCATTACTGGCTACAATGGAGGCCACATCTGGGGGCTACAAGGGTAGGTGGCATCGTCATGGGCTAGAATCGTATTATTAAACTAATTTGTATAATATGTACTGTTTTAGTTTCATTTTGTTGCACATTTTGGTTGGGGGGGTGCCCCGGGATTTTTCTAAGTTGTAAAAAGAGATGTCCGGCGGCATAGCAAAAAAGGTTGAAAAATCACTGTTTTTCATATAGGATGAGAAACTGGTGTTACACAACAATGCCAAGATATATAGTTCCACATAATGTGACACATTTATTATGACAATTGTGTCAGAACTCTGCCCCAGTTTGCTCCAAAATACTGGCATGCATAACTTACACCATATTTATTGTGTGTTTTAAACCAAGGGATGTGGTCTCACTGAAATAGCATGGCTTTGTGGAAAGTAGGTGTGACAGCATTTTTTGACTGTCTGATCTAAGCTAATATTGTCTCAATATTAAACAGTTTTGATGAATCTACCCCAATATTTGGAAATTTAACATTTTGTAAAAACCTTCTAAACATATACTGATATTAAAAATAATCCATTATCTCAAATATTAATGATTCTTCTTTTTGTCTCCTGCTGCAATATAATTATCAGATAGACTTTACGAGAATGGTACCTATCTGTTGAGTCTTTGCGAATGCTTTATAATGAGTGTAATTCACAAAAAACATACTGTTTATTTTCATACCAAGATAATTAATGTTTTGTGTTTTAGCTATTTTGGAAATACTATAATAAAATAATATAATGATGAAGTAAAAATAGCAGAATACATAGGAAAAGGGTCCAGCTGTACAGTCAAACACTTGGCATAGACATATGGCACAGAATGTGTTTGAGAAATGTGAAGATATATGTAAATTTCAGAAAGGACTGTTTAGACACGTTGTTGACAGCCTCTTTTTCACTTCTATAAATGTTTGGCTAGATGTAAAATTAGACATTCAGTAGAGATGAAAAGTCTTGCAAAAGTGTCAGTGTAAGGCCAGAGGTGTTCCAACCCCTAGTCCTACAGGACAACACCCAACAGGTCATGTTTTCTGGCTTTCACTTTGCATTTCCACAGTGGAAGTCATTATTGTAAGTGATTATGCACAGGTGATATCATTATTGTCATGTTTTATTATTTTGCAAATTTTTCCCTATGGGGAGGGGAGATCTGAAAACATGACATGTTGGTGTGTCCTTGAGGGACTCGTGGAGTTGGGGGGAAATCAGATCTGGTGTAAGGTATCTGCACACTGTGACTTCTATGATGTACACTGGGATGTTTGTATAACAAAGTTGTGTGGGATGGTGGAACAGCCTCATTGTCTCTGACCAGAGAACTATAACCTTATGTATAATTAATGATTATAAACTGACATGATGCATTCTGCTGATTGGCCACAAGATACCGCTGTTCTGAAAGTTTAACTCTTGTAATGTATGGGAAGACATCAGTGCTGTCAGCTCTGTAGCATGCTCGGGAATAGTGGGTTAAATTAATAAGTAAGCTGTTGTGCTACACCGCGAGTGCACCCCCAAATACACGCCCACACAGTTGTTCCTGTTTATGTTTCAGTATATTAACAGGTAAATAGCAGTCGGCCTTTCTGTTTTTGCTAGTAGGTAAAGTTATTGTGTGTCCGGAGAACATATTTACAGCAGCACACTGTATAGCACAGGGTCCTTGGCTCCCACTTGTGTTATGTAATTCTGGGATTTCATGTGACGTGATTCTTTTAGCACAATTCCAGTTAAAGTGAAGACATTTGTTGGAACTGGTGCTGGAGTCGCTTTCCACGTTAGTGACTTCACTGTATTATGGCGATCCCACCTGTTCACGGCTTACATTTGCTTCTTTGCTTCAAATAACTTGGAAACAGCTAGCCTTCAGAACTATTGGGACCGGTCTACAAGTAATAAATGTATGTCTTTATAGGTCTATGACTCACATGAGTTTTGTTCGTCATGAGTTTAATATGATAGGTTTTATTTAATGGACTTATTCTACATGGAGGCAGACCTCTTTCCCTCTCTGATCTACAACAAATTATCTTTAACCTTATTATTCTATCTAAAGAAAGGTAAACTGATTTTTTGCTTGTGGTAAAAATATATTTTCTACGTACTTGCTCATATAATAGGCATTCTTTCTGAAGAAATTGAACAGATATTTTTAAGAAACAATAATGTAATGTCCCGGTACTGCTGTGTCCTTTCACTTTAATTGTCCATTGCAGGGCCGTAGTAATAATGGACATTTACATATGGGGAGATATCTACCCATCCGACTTTCTCACAATTTTAAATGCCTGCACAGCATATATACGGAGTTGCAAACCTATGCTCATTTTTGTGGATGTTTAGAAAACAAAATTTACCATATAGATCCCTGTTCTTTTTTTGGTCATTATGAGATGTGTCTTAAATGTTACAGAATTTTACGGTGTATAATCAGGTGGACCTCCAGAACCAATCAGGCTCTCCTGTTTGGGCCTGGAGGAAGAGTTCAGTTATATAACCGTTGGCTTGGGCGCAGGAGAGTGTGCTCCTTAGCATGGGGCTGAATACAACTCTAGTGCGGTAGCTGTAAAATTTACCATTTCTCCAGCATTACCTAAGAGAAGTCTTAGATACTGTCTTATGCTAGAGTACTACTGAATAATCTCTTTTCCTACAATCAATTAACTTTTCACAGATGGCCTCATTTTCCTCTGTAATCCCCAGTCTCGCTACTACCAATACTACAGGCACTGTTCATCCATATTACCTGAGATCAATAACAACCATTTCATAGAAAGTAAGTCTAGTGGGACAGGATTTAAAGAAAGACCCATTAGTGGACTGTTGAATCGTGAGGGTCTCCGTCCACTCAGTCCCCTGTTCTGTATTGTATGTATACCCAAGAGTCGTGAGTCACGCCCCATGGATGCAGGGTCATCATTGGCATCATAATATAGTAAACTACCAATACTAGACAAGCTTGCAAAAAAGGACTGTTATTCTAACTACTCATCACATGATTACAGGGGATAGCTCTATAGCAGCACGGTATATTGTGTTGTGAAGTTCACAGTATTATCATCATCATAAACATGTACATCTGTATTAGACCTCTGTCCTGCTAAAGTAAATAGAGCAACCAACTAAGATCCCCCGAAGCTTGGTTATGTTTGTTCATCTTTGTCAGGTTGCCTACATGGGTGTGCGGGGTGAGTTGGGATGAATTCTCGAAGGTTTCTCTGGTCATCCAGGGACCCGGGTCATCCTACCGGCCACACTACTGTGTTAATCTGTCATGGCGCGAGGTGCCCGACGGCTGCTCTGCCGGCAGCGTTGTCCTCTCCATCATGCCCATGGGATAAAAACCCCATATTTACAGTCCCCGATTCCTGGGTCCAGACCACTGGCACAAAGCCTAGCAGCGAAGTCATAACCGATGCTTAAGGCGCGCTATAGGACGGATGGTCCCGGATTTTAAAGGGCCAGCGCACGTTAATTGGATATTGACGGCCTCGCGACTGGACTATATAAGGTATACACCCCCCAGCACTCTCTGCCAGTCTGTTGGTGTGTTTGGTCATTTAGAGAGATATTGGAGTATCAGTCTTGATTACCCGCTTGCTTACGTTTCCTGACCTAGTGCCTGTTTGCCGCTCGAGACCGGAACCGTCTGACGCCGTCTTCTGACTACGATACTACTGCTGCCTGCCCTGACCTTTCTGCCTGTTCCCGACAAGCCTCTGGATACGTCATTTGTACACGCTGTAGCCCCTCGGCCGCTATCGCAAGCCAGTCACGTCCGGGGTAACGGACCTGGTAAGCCTCACACCGCAGCAAGTCCATCCCGCTTGTGCGGCGAGCTCTGGTGAAAACCGGGAGGCTACTTTAGACTATCCATTCTCTGGCGGTGGTCTATATAGCTTATCATTCGGCTGTGCGCTGGTACAGATCGAATCCACTCCTGCATTAAAGTACAGAGCTGGCCTTATGGAGATTCCGCAGGGCACTCTGCCCTCGCGAATCTCCGGGACCGTCACGACAGCATGGTATCCGCCATAGCAGAGACAACGTATTTAGACCAGCCTAAGACGGTACATAGAATTGCAGAGAAACCACTTGCTTACCAGTCTGCCCTCCACAGGCTGCCACCTCTCGCACCACGCATCCGGTGCTCCGGCATCCATTGAGTCCTACCTGCCTCTCAGCTTCGGGACCACTCTCTGCATCTGCCAACTCCTCACGCTACCGATGGAGAACCCCAAGATGTTGCCATTGTGGTTCAGTCAAGCCGTGGGCTCATCCATCTTGAGATGATGGACGGCGAGCTATCAATTTCACAGAGCGTGCCAAAGGAGGCATTATATCAGCCTGCATGGACTGGAGAGAGCCTTGGCGTTGGCGACACGCCACTATGAGGATCTAAGGGGATCCTCCTATGACAGCTGACCTCCAAAACCTTCCTCCGGGTGGTCTCAGCACAGTCTTTGAGGAAACAGGCCGCACTTCTATCGGCTGCCGCAGCACTGCGATAGAGAGAGATGTCAGGGCAGATACCACAGTCGGTCAGTATTTCGTGCGCTCAAGGTTTCGCACTCTCGCGTCGAGCTGGAACTGGAATCATCGAACGGTTTATGGTGGCAAATTTTGGGCCAAGGCCTCTCGGGAGCGAATCAAAGGATGAGCTCGCGCTCGGGAATCTACCAGCTGCTTTTGATGACCTAAGCCATTTGGCCACCCGAGTAGAGTGATAATCGCTTCGCTAAGGAAACAAGGAGCTCGCCTACACAAACGGAGAATTGTATCCGTACCCAAAATCGCCGATTTCCCAACCGCGTGGCTCCACGATTCAGCGGTCGCACTCTTCCTCCTCCGATGTCTCTGATATAGAGGAAACTATGCAGGATCGAAGAGCGACCTAGCCCACCTGGTCCCAGGCAGGACGTTCTCTCAGCGTCGTCTATATTGTGTGTCGGTTCCTAGGCCACTTTAATTGGGATGTACGGTGCTGGCACGGGAAACGCTTCGCACCTAGGGCTGTAGAGAGGCGACCAATAGGTGTCAGAGCGGCCCTCTCCCCGTCTGGACCAATGCCATGTATATTTGGGCTTCTCCGCTCTCAGGACAGCACCTATGTTCAGGCACCGCTTTAATTGATTCAGGAATCGGGCAGGGAGAAGACTATCATAAGCACGAACTTGTGAACAGGTTTCGTCACTCATGTGATTCCGTTGCAGAAACCTAATGTTTGTCTCCGCTCGTGTCGTGGCGAATGCCTTATGAACGAGTATCCGCTTCCGTTTTACTGCCCCTCTTCTTGCAGATTTAGGGGCCCTGTCAGACAAGGAAATGTCTCGCAACTTCTTGTTCCATGCCTCGTAACCTGTTCATTTCTGAAACCTTCTGGGCATCTCCTTGGCTGCAGGACCATTACCCGACTCTCGATTGGAGCACAGGTGATGTCATGCGTATGGGGTATACGCATGTCACTCACATTGCCTGGTTCTAAACGCAGTACCAGCTCGGCCCCTCAGTCGCCTCCCTGAAGTCTGCCAAGCCTCCTCCAGGATCTACCTAAGCCATACTGGGGACTTTGCTGACGTCTTTTCGGAGAGACAGGCCGAAACGCTTCCTCCACACCGGCCTTATGACTGTCCCAATTGACTCTATTGCAACCTGGACTGTTCTCCTCCAGAGGCTGGGTTTTTACGCCTCTCTTCCAGTTCCGGAGACTAAGGCACGATGTTTATGAGAGTACATCAAGGAAGAACAATCCGCAAAGGATTATCGCTCCATTAAGTCCTCGTCTCTGGGCTGGAGCGGCTTCTTCTTCGTGGAGAAGGATAAAAGACGTTTGTTATCTGGGACCCTGTATCGACTAGATCGGAGGCTTAAAGTAAAATAACTCTATAAAAAAAAGCTATCCGCTGCCCTTGATATTACGAAAGCTGTCTAACTCGAATCCGCCCTACTTGTCGGCGCAAAATAGAAATATTTTTCCAAGCATGGATCCTCCGCTGGAGAGACTTATAATTTGAGATTCATATTAGAGAAGGCGATGTGTAATGGAAAACTGGCTGTTTAATTATGCGGGATGGCCACTTCGAGTATCTGGTTATGCCAGTTCTCGGTCAATGCAACGCTCCTGCTGTATTTATCTGAAATAATTCATGTCAAAGAGATCTTCCGGGACATATAACTCTACATCTGTGTCATTGTCTACTTTGGTCGATATCTCTTTAATCTTTTCTGTCAGGATGCTCGCTAAACTCATCGCCACGCACATCCGCCAAGGTTCCTTCCAGTGCGCGAACTCAAGATCACAACTCAATCAGCTTTTTGCGAAACCTGAGAAGTGTTCTCTTTGAGTCGCAACAGCCGAGTGCCTTTTTTGGGTACTATCTCGTCTTCTGATTAAGGGCCTCCGGTTGCGATCCTTCAAGATCTCTCCGACAGTGCTGCAAGTGGCCACTCAACCAGGGTGGGCTTCGGGGCCATTACAACGATTTTGGGATTGCTAATTATTACAGAGACAATTTATCCAACGCGAATTTCTTTACGCTGTGGGCCTCCCTGGTGGCTTCTTAAACCGAAGGAAGAACCACCAATCCAAATTTGGCCTTGAGCTCAGAAGCACTTCAACGTACCTAATTCTGCAGCATTGCTCGTGCTGCTCTAGGTCTGTCTCGCCCGGGACCCAAACTGCTCCTCCGTTCTTTCTGAGAGTGGATGCTCCTCGGTGGGTGCCGGTGTTGTCCTCCTGAGAGATCCTCCTCGGGTTGTAACTGCCACATCTACGTGTGGATTCTTCTCTCCAACAACTTTCTCTCCTGCTGAGAGAATACACCATAGGAGGATCGCGAATATATGGCCATAAAGTTGCTCTAGAAGAGATAGGCGGTCACCTGCTGAGGGGCTCGTCATCTCTATTGAAAATGCTTCAACGAAAACATAAAAAAATACATCCTATTATCTTCAAGTCGGCTCAACGCACTAGCTGTATCCCAGGCAGCTTAGAATGGTCGCTGTTTTTTTGCCCGTTTTGACTTCCTGATCTACACCTTTTGGGCTATCAGCCGGGTAAGACGTCACAAAGCCGATAGCTCTATCTCAGTGCCTCGGATACGGTGGGTCTTGAGTCTCCTCACAGCACATAGTCCCTCACTGAGAAACGCTCGTCCGCGGCTGCCCCCGTGGATCTTTCAAACTTTTGCCACCGGGAGAGTATGTACACCCTGCCTTGCGGTACCGTAGAATATTGCTGAAGTGGGGCAATTCTTGTCTCCACACGAAATACAGCTGGGACATCCGGTGTCCATACAGTCTCTACAGATGGTCCCCGTGTTCGGTTACACATGTATTTTACATGTACACACACAGCTGTCGACAGGATGGCACCAGGTTTTGCATACGTTTTTCAGAAATGTTTTTGTGTGCAGAAACATAATGTTCTACTTGGTGTTACATTGATGTTTTAAACTATAATGGAAGGAAGGGGTGCTTCCATTTTGGGTTTCTGTCTCGCCCATCTCTCATCAGGCTGTCATCAAGAAGGGCAGCTGCAGGTTGGGTGTTTTTTGTATTTATTTATCTCTGAATATGGAGTGTCCGGTGTGAGACAGTGAGAGGCTGATGGTCGATTGAGAGGTAAAGATAGCATAGGACTGCTTCCGATTGTTTGATGGATCATGTTGAAAGTCCCGGCGGGCAGCTTCATGTTACACATCTTTTGATCAAATATGGTGTAACCGACAGTTACAAGTTGGGCACTCCAAATATCTGGGCACTTTTGATGGTGCTTCGATCCGACTGAACCCAGTCTCCGATTAAGCTCCGCTTGCACGAAGTTTCTACGTATCACGAGAACAGTGTTTCATGTGTGCCATATGTGCCTCAAGCCGGGTTAGGTGCTGAACCGCTTCTCCCGTAGATCTGTCCTCGAATTCTCCTGGTTGCTAGCAATGATGAAAGGCATTTGGAGGTCAAGGAGAGTGCTGGCGGAGAAGGACAGTGAGGGGAAAGCGGTTCTACAGTATTTGACTGGAAGGCTTCGGTCCGGAGAGCGTTCTGGGAACTGTCCCACATTCCACCCCCGCTACCAATATCCTGTCCACGCCCTGATCTCTCCTCGAGAAGATTCCAAAGGAAGAGGGGGAGAGCTAAGGGGGGTACTGTCACGCGCGCGGCTCGAAGCCGTTGTCCTTCTCCTCCTGCCTGGGAAACCACGTATTTCCAGTCCCACGCTCCTGTGTCCAGCCCTGCAGCCGTCCGTGCAGGCGCAATAACGCTGCCTTTAGGCGCATTCGCGCGCGGACAGCTGGTCCGGATTTAAAGGGCCAGGCGCAGGTTAATTGGTTTATTGACAGGCCGCCGGCCCTATATAAGGTATACGCCCCCAGCACTCTCTGCAAGTCTGTTGGTGCTGTTTTTTGGTGCGTTTAGAGAGTAATGGTGCAGTCTGAATTACCGTGTACCAGTCGCTCTTGCTTACGTTCCTGACCTTGCCTGTTTGCCGCCTGAACCTGACCGTCTATGCCAGTCTCTGACTATGAACCTCTGCTGCCTGCCATGATCTTCTGGCCTGTCCCCGACTACGCCTCCTGGCTTACGTTTCTTTGTACCACGCTGTAACCCCGGCCGCCATCGCAAAGCCAGTCACGGGTCAGGGGGTAACGACCTGGTAGCCTCACGCCGCAGCATAGTCCATCCCGGCTTTGCGGCGGGCTTGGTGAAACCGGGGGCTACTTAGAGTCCGTTCACTGGGGTGCTTAATATCATCGCTTGCGCTGGTCCAGCGAATCCACTCCTGTGTTATAGTATCCTACCCGTGATATATATATACCTGACCCCAACACCATCGGTATCCCGGTTGTTACAATAATGTTATCTTGTGACAATATACTATTGTCATATGTTATGTGTTTAGAAAGCAAAAATAATTAATAATATTAAAAAACACATAACTTCCTCCCAAAAATGCACAATTAGACATATTATGGTAATAGATCACCTGACTTTACAGCATAGTGAATAGTAGTTCATCTTTGTGCCATTTTTTGGTGTTGTGTTTGTTTTTTTTCATCAAAAAGTAGCATGCTCCTGGTATCAGCAAGATTTAGGCAAAAACATACACTCTATCCTGAATGCAAGTATTTTTTTTTTCTTTTTTTGTGTCATGTGGTTTATCAAACCCAAATATTTAAATGGCATGACAATGGATCCATTCATTACTGACATCATAAAGTACTTGTAAAATAACTAAATGTTAGAAGGTTTTAGAAGATCAATGAAAGGCTCTTTCTTTCCACAAACAGCATTACTCTCATCTGTGGCGTTTAAAGGGAATGTGTTTTCAATATATTTTTACTGAATTAAACCGGATACTTCATACTTATTCTCCTTTCTAATCTGTTTTTAATTTCAATTTTTTTTTATTCTACAATTTGTACATAACAGCATTTAGAAATCCACTGGAAAGCAGCCAGTGTTCATATGCACAATAAGACAGCAGTAGTCTGGATGTGTCTCATGGTGGACTTCTTATGGGAGTTTCCTAGGAATGTATAATACCAGAGGTCTAACTATCCTGGCAAAGCGGCCCCTTTGACAAGGTTTATTAAGGCCTTTAGAGATATAAATTTGATAGAGGATAGTTAAAATTGAGAACCAAGGTCACAAGTTTGGCATCCGTGACAGTCTTCAGCAGTGCGCCTGTGGGAGAAAAGTCTCTCTCTCTCCATCCACATGTAGTCTCCTCTCCGTCCACATGTAGTCTCCTCATGTCTTACCAGCTTCTTCTTGTCACTGTTGCCTGTAGCTCGAAGCTTCTCTCTGAAGAACTCTCTGAACCTTTTTGTTGACATCTTTTGCTATATGGGACAGCTATTACTCTAGTTACCTCTCGTCTCCTCTTTAACTCTTCTTGGACTCTTCCTACCATACTTTCCTAGGTTTTCCCTCTTTCTATGCCTCTTGCATATGCTCTGGTGCTACTTTCTGTCAAACTGGTGAATTGCTGGCCCCAGTCTTACAACGCTCTGTGACCTGTGCAGAGGTCAGTGTACAGGAAGGAGGAGTTAAGTTTGTGACTCCATGCGATCTTGTGTCGGCTATGTGTTTAAGTGTTTGGCTTGTGTTACACTGCACGCATTAGACACAATGGGTTTTTTATCGGCGCTTTTGTTTGAAAGCGCCCGAATACTACGATCCATGTGGTAAGGCAATAGAAAAGACGAGCTGCAGATTCTCCATAGCTGTGATTTTTCTCTGTTTGTCTTCTGGCGCCCAGGCGTATTATACTGTTGTATAAAAACCACGCTGGCGCTTGCTAGTTTTTTTGGTGTACTTCCATATTAAATACAATTGTGATGGGCGACGATAAGAAGAGAAAAACGTTGTGAAAAGACCGTGGTCCTGCATCGGCTCGGTTTTGTGCTCGCGATGGCAGTTGTAGACTAGCCTTGTAGGCCATGTTCACCACCGGCTTATTTGGGCGGCGATGATTTGAGCCGTACTGCGCATGTATTTGGTGCAGAGCAGTACGGCTCCAATCCGTCCTGTCATTACGGTTAATCAACAGTATTGTGTATAGAGAACTGTGGGATTTATATCCGTCGTTCTCCCTGCTCGGCGAATACGAGAACCAGGAGTCGGGGAGAAAATGTGACATGCAGCATTATTTACGGCGTGGTACGCGCCGTGTAAATAATGCCATGTTATGGGTCGAGCGGGCAGCGCCCACCGCGCCCCTCCGTCCCATCCTTATTCAACAAGCTGTAATCTGTGGGCGAGAATTCCAGTTTCCCGCAATTACGGCTTGTAATAAGCCGTATGAACATTGCCTTACCCTTCATTATAATCCTCTCTGTGGTGATTACAGGATGACAGCTATAAAGTGATTTCTACCCAACAAGAAGTGTCAGTCCATTTGGAAGGCTCAGAGGATAGGGCAAAAATTGCTACATTTCAGGATTTCAAAAGTCATTTATTGATGACTTATTTAACCCCTTGTCATGAACATGGACCTTACCTATATGTGTGTCATCGAAACATGGGACTAGCTAAGTATCGCTAAGAGGATTAAAGGGCTCACAAGCAGAGCCTGCACGATCAGAATTGAACCAGCTGTATATTACAGCAGGCCCCATGCTCTGATGGCAACAACTAGTTAACCCCTTAGATGCTGATAAGGGAAAGACAGAAGTAGGGAACGCCTTCTGTTTTCAACGTCCTCCCTTTCACACAATCGTGTGGAGCCAATGATGTCCCTAGCAACCCTAACAAAGGCTTCCAGGTTGCCCTTGACATCATTATGTCTGGCCCTGTCCTGAAGGCATGTCTGGGCATAGTGAGAAACAGTTCTAATACCTGGCAGTACAGATAGAGCACGGCTCCACAGCAAGTGTAAAATGACGGTCAAATTCTGTTTAAGAATCCGGATGGTATTTTATTGTCTTTTGAATGGTTTTAAGGATGGTTCCGTCAATGAAATGGTAACAGAAAGAGGAATAGATAATGGTCTAAAACTTTAACTTTTAATCACTACAAAAGTTTAAATATATATTCATATTCTAACATAGAATGGTGAGGACCTGACGAAAAGGATACTATGGGATAAATCCCAAATAGACCAAATAGTACTATTTACCCTATCCTAGCACAAATACAGGATAGTCGCCGCTGTTAAGGGCGTTCCCGTCGCAACCTGACCCCTAAGATAGGGAAACACTAACCAAGATAGAAGGTGTGATAAATCTAATACCTAAAGGAATGAGTTTTAGTGATAGTCCTGTCAAACCATGTTGTTCAGCCATCCATTAGATAATGTCAAATTGGCTTCCTCAGTGGACAATTAGAGAAAGATACTTTATACCAATAATTGCAAAAAATGCCGTTTATTAGCAGTGCACAAAGTTATAGTCCCAGCCGTTAGGAGTACCTTGCTTAGTCTCCCCTATATAAATCAAAAACGTACACATAGGCTGTATGGACAAAAAAATTGAACTTTACTTCATTTTTATAATTGGTGCATAAAAGACATAGTTTATGACGAACACCTTGGCAATGAAAAACATATAAAAACGTGGCAGTACTTAGCTGTATAGCTTCTCCTGTTTAGGAGGTGAGTGATAGTCCCCTAGTAGACTAGTAGGAGCCGATCATGTGAGTTGCAGCCCCGTGCCGCCATGTAATGACGCGAGTTTCGGAAGGCACGCCTTCCTTTCTCAAGCTTGAGAAAGGAAGGCGTGCCTTCCGAAACGGCGCGTCATTACATGGCGGCACTGGGCTGCAACACAGCATGATCGGCTCCTCCTAGTCTACTATGGGACTATCACTCACCTCCGAGACGGGAGAAGCTCTACAGCTAAGTACTGCCACGTTTTCATATGTTTTTCATTGCCTAAGGTGTTCGTCATAGAACTATTTCTTTTATGCACCAATTTATAAAAATGAAGTAAAGTTCAATGTTTTGTCCATACAGCCTATGTGTACGTTTTTGACAATTAGAAAGATACAGATGAATGCAATAGGACAGTGAGAAAAGCATGTAACCAAAATAAGTCCTTGAGATAGCTAAGGGTATACAAATATCAGTACCTTCAAGGCCAGAAAAGATACTCGGGTGTAGGCATAAAAAGAGGGTATACAAATATCAGATATCAGTGCCTACAATTATAGAAAAGATAATCAGGAGTAGGCATCATAATGGAAATGTACATTTTTAAATCGTACATACCACCTGAATGTTACAAATCGGCAGTCCAAATAGTCACCAAGCTGTTGAAAAGAAAAAGGGAAGTCACACCAAAGCGACTCCACAGCACGATATTGAGTTATAGACAACAGCTTTTATGTATAAACTTACAGGATTGCATGGTGAGGTCCGTCTCCCGCCCTGTAAAGGCAGCGCAGCATCGGCTGTCAATAGCAGAGACGCCGAGGATCGCAACCGGCCCTGAATTTATGCGCGCGTTCAAGACGGCGCCTCAGTGACGTAGTCTAGTGCGACCGCGGCTGGAAACTAAGATGAGAGCAGGTCCTTAGTAACAGCGCATGCGCAGATAGTGCGCATCGCCGTGCTATACTAAGGGTGCGCTGAGAAACAGTGTTGGAGCATCGGCTATTGCAGCACTGTTCACAAGAATATAGGGACGGCATTTGGTGGCAGGAGGACAGGCATTAGCCTGTATATATGACCCACTAAAGGCCCAAGTATATATAGGCTCAGAGTCACAATAGACAGAGCCGTAAGATGCTTGGATAACTATATATTTTCAGAATACATGGCCCAGTGTAACACTTAAAGGGGCTATCCATGTCAGAATCAATGACCATATTTATTAGGACAACAGGTTTTTCAACATTACAGCAGATAATATCCAGCTATATATGGTATTTGAGATTAATATGTGAGAATCCCAAGACAGTATGCTATCTCATACAGAAAAAAAATATACACTCACCGGCCACTTTATTAGGTACACCATGCTAGTAACGGGTTGGACCCCCTTTTGCCTTCAGAACTGCCTCAATTCTTCGTGACTTAGATTCCACAAGGTGTTGCAACGATGCTCAATTGGTACCAAGGGGCCCAAAGAGTGGCAAGAAAATATTCCCACACCATGACACACACCCACCAGCCTGAACCGTTGATACAAGGCAGGATGGATCCATGCTTTCATGTTGTTGACGCCAATTCTGACCCTACCATCCGAATGTCGCAGCAGAAATCGAGACTCATCAGACCAGGCAACGTTTTTCCAATCTTCTACTGTCCAATTTCGATGAGCTTGGGCAAATTGGAGCCTCAGTTTCCTGTTCGAGCTGAAAGGAGTAGCACGGTGTGGTCTTCTGCTGCTGTAGCCATCTGCCTCAAGTTCGCCGTACTGTGCATTCAGAGCATGCCTTCTGCCTACCTTGGTTGTAACGGGTGGCTATTTGAGTCACTGTTGCCTTTCTATCAGCTCGAACCAGTCTGCCCATTCTCCTTTGACCCCTGGCATCAACAAGGCATTTTCCGCCCACAGGACTGCCCCTCACTGGATGTTTTTTCTTTTTCGGACCATTCTCTGTAAACCTAGAGATGGTTGTGCGTGAAAATCCCAGGGATCAGCAGTTTCTGAAATTACTAAGACCAGCCTTCTGGCACCAACAACCATGCCACGTTCAAAGGCACTCAAATCACCTTTCTTCCCCATACTGATGCTCGGTTTGAACTGCAGGAGATTGTCTTGACCATGTCTACATGCCTAAATGCACTGAGTTGCCGCCATGTGATTGGCTGATTAGAAATTAAGTGTTAACGAGCAGTTGGACAGGTGTACCTAATAAAGTGGCCGGTGAGTGTATATGCATGTCAGAAGAAGCTACTGAAATCTAGTTGGTCATTCAGACCATAGGGGGCCCTGGTGTTCAATGTAAACGTCCAGTAGCATTCTTTTTGTAGTAATCGTTGATCTAAATTACCGCGTCTCAAAGTGGGAACAATACAGTCTATGCCTCTCCATTTGAGACATTTGGGGTTACCATTATGAGTAGAGTGTATGTGTCGGGCAATGGGTGTATCCCTCTGATGGCGAACATCTCCCAAATGCTCACCGATTCTCCGACGTAATTGTCTTGTGGTTTTACCCACATATCTTAGACCACAGCTACACGTCACCAAATAGACCACAAAACAAGATTTACAGTTGATGAACTGATTAATGTGGAACGTCTTCGTGCCACTATCATCCGTAAATTCAGTTGTTTTTTCCATGAAATCACAGAAGGAACAATTGCCACATTTGAAGAATCCCTTTGTTCTAGACAGCCACATCTCCTTTTTAGGGGGGACAAAGGGGCTATTGACCAGATGATCTCTCAGATTTTTTCCTCTATGATAAGAGATAGAGGGTAACAAATCAACGCAGTCCCTGAGGTCCGGGTCCATTCCAAAGATGTGCCTGTGCTTTTTCAAGGACTGACGGACCAAAGGGGCTGCACTGTCAAAGGTCCCTACAATTCGTATTGTGGTTTCTCTATCCAAATTTTGAACGGATTTCGGTGTTAGGAGTTGAGCTCGGTCTTTTTTAAGGGCATTCTGATAGGCCTGTCTCAGAACATAATCAGGATAGCCCTTGGCTAGAAAGCGTGTTCTCAAGTCAACTGCCTCTTTTTTGAAATCATCAATGGATGAACAGTTTCGTCTCAATCGCAGAAACTGTCCGTGAGGGATACCCTTCTTGAGGGGATAAGGGTGGCAGCTCTCCCAGCGCAAAAGAGAGTTTGTGGCTGTGGTTTTTCAGTAGATAGTGGTAGACAGAAATCCTTCTTGATTTCTGAAAATGCGAATGTCGAGAAAAGGTAGAGAGTCATATGCTATCTCGTAAGTAAATCTCAGATTGAATGTATTTATGTTGAGTTCCTGAACAAATTGTGCAAATTGTTCCTGAGAGCCGTTCCAGATTATAAAAATATCGTCGATATAACGGGTCCATAGGGCTACGTGTTCAGAGAAAGTGGGAGGAGAGTCGCCAAAGACGATGAAGGTCTTCCACCAGCCGAGGTACAGGTTGGCGTACGATGGTGCGCAAGCGCTTCCAATGGCGGTACATCGTAACTGGTGGAAGACCCCACCATCGAAAAGGAAATAGTTCCTGGTTAAAGTAAAAGACAAGAGGTCTACCACAAAGTTGCTATGGGCCTCAGCTGTATACCTCGAGTAGACAGGAAACACTTTACAGCTTCCAAGCCAGATTAGTGTGGGATCGAGGTGTATAACGATTCCACATCAATACTGGCTAGCCATGTTTCTTGGCCAATTGACAGGCCCTCTATACGCTTAAGAAGATCTGTGGTATCTCTGGTAAAGGATGGTAGGGCTTCAACGAAGGGTGCCAGGATCCTGTCTACATAGATACCACAGTTCTGGCTAAGGGAATTAATTCCAGAAACTATGGGGCGACCTTTTAGGGGGGAAACACCCTTATGTATTTTGGGAAGGGCATAGAATGTAGCAACTTGTGGTGTACGTGGGTATAGAAAATCAAATTCCTTTTGATCTATAAGTTCCTCATCTTTCGCCTGTGTTAATATATTCTTAAGTTCCGATTGGAAATGCACAGTGGGGTCTGATGGCAATCGTGCATAACACTCCCTGTCAGATAGGAGGTGGATACACATCTCATGATATTGTTGATGGTTGAGAACTACAATGTTACCCCCCTTGTCTGACGGTTTGATACATAATTCACGGTTTTTAGAAAGATTTTGCAGTGCCGAATGTTCTGATCTTAGAAAATTGTTCATTTTGACCCCTCTATGTTCGCTTAATCTTAAGGACCAAACCCATGAACATCGTCTATGCAGGAAACTTCACCAATTGGAGGCATATTTTTTATTTTTTGGCCCTCAAATCAGTAAAGGGACCCTTACCGACATCATTCTGAGGAATGTCTGCCGTCCGAACAGAAGTCTCACATCTTGTAACATGTCCTGTGGGTGCCTAGTTCGGAACATTCTCTTTTATTTTTCATTTGCCAAAGAATTTTTCCAACTTAGCTTCCTTGCAGAACATGTGAAGTCTTTGGTCCAAGTAAAAAGTATAAATCTTGTTGTGGGAACAAATGATAGGCCCTTCCATAACAAACCCAACTTGTATTGTTTCAATACTTTATCAGAAAGATTGATTATCTGTTATTCTCCTGTCTGGGAGGATTCTAAACTCGGTAGGATGGGGTGTTGGTACGTTCTCTCAGTTGGTACTGTTTGTCTAAAAAACGTTGGCCCCCACCTCTGTTTCTCTGATGTCCTCTCCTTCCTCCTCTATTTCCTCTAGATCTGGTTAGTAACCTTGAAGGTCTAGACCCTACCTCCTTATCTGAATCTGATATATCGGTATCGGTTGAAGAGATATCGGTAGGAGCCTCTTTATTGGGATTCCTATTGCCCAGACAAAGATATGCCTTGTTGTCTCTGAAATCGGCAAGATCTCGCATAAATTGGTGATGCTTCCGATCTTTTAGGTGGTGTTGGAAACGCTCTATATTAGTTTGCAAATTCTTTTCTTTAATAGCGAAATCCGGTTCGCTTGAAAATTTTTGAATAAGGTCTACCTGTTCTTTAAGCTTAGTATTGAGTACCTCCAATGCCACCTTCTCTTCCTCCAATAGGAGGACCATAAGGCGTAGTGAGCAGGTGGTGATCTCTTTTTCCCACTTAGATGGAAAAGAGGGGGGATTTATTCCGACTGGAAGGTACCAGAGAAATACGTAACCCACAAGGGACGATATTATTCTGAATATGATTTTGAAGGCTCTCCACTTCCCACCAGGACGCTATTTGTTCCCTATATGTTTTGGTAAGTTCTTTAAAGGCTATTGATAAAGTGGGGAGGTATTGAGGCTGAATTATCGCCTTTTCTGAAAAAACGTCTTTAGATTCAAGAGACCACTGGTCCATACACGGGCCCTTAGATAGGAAACCTGCCATGCCGCAAAGAACAATCAAATGAATCAAAAAATTCTTAGCAAAGTGTACGCAAAGAAAAAAGCCTCTTAACCAATATGTACTACAAAAGGTAACAAGAAAGAGGAAAAAATGGTCCTAAAACTTAACTTTTAATCACTACAAAGTTAAAATATACTATTCATATTCTAAATAGATAGGAGACCTGATGAAAAGGGAAACCCAAAGAGACCCAAATAGACTATTATACCCTATCCTAGCCACAAATACAGGATAGTCGCCCTGATAAGGGCGTTCCCGTCCGCAACCTGACCCTAAGATAGGAAACACTAAACCAAGAAAGTGTGATAAATCCTAACCTAAAGGAATGAGTTCTTAGTGATAGTCCCGTCCCAACATGTTTCAGCCATCCATTAGATAATCAATTGGCTTCCTCAGGGGACAATTAGAAAGATACAGATGAATGCAATAGGACAGTGAGAAAAGCATGTAACCAAAATAAGTCCTTGAGATAGCTAAGGGTATACAAATATCAGTACCTACAAGGCCAGAAAAGATACTCGGGTGTAGGCATAAAAAGAGGGTATACAAATATCAGATATCAGTGCCTACAATGCCAAAAAGATAATCAGGAGTAGGCATCATAATGGAAATGTACAGTTTTAAATCGTACATACCACCTGAATGTTACAAATCGGCAGTCCAAATAGTCACCAAGCTGTTGAAAAGAAAAAAGGGAAGTCACACCAAAGCGACTCCACAGCACGATATTTAGTTATAGACAACAGCTTTTATGTATAAACTTGCAGGATTGCATGGTGAGGTCCGTCTCCCGCCCTGTAAAGGCAGCGCAGCATCGGCTGTAAATAGCAGAGACGCCGAGGATTGCAGCCGGCCCTGAATTTATGCGCACATTCAAGATGGCGCCTCAGTGACGTAGTCTAGTGCGACCGCGGCTGGAAACTAGGATGAGAGCGCGTCCTTAGTAACGGCCCATGTGCAGATAGTGCGCATCGCCGTGCTATACTAAGAGCGCGCTGAGAAACAGTGTTTGAGCATCGGCTATTGCAGCACTGTTCACAAGGATAAAGGGACGGCATTTGGTGGCAGGAGGACAGGCATTAGCCTGTATATATGACCCACTAAAGGCCCAAGTATATATAGGCTCAGAGTCACAATAGACAGCCGTAAGATGCTTGGATAACTATATATTTTCAGAATACATGGCCCAGTGTAACACTTAAAGGGGCTATCCATATCAGAATCAATGACCATATTTATTAGGACAACAGGTTTTTCAACATTACAGCAGATAATATTTATTTAAATAAACACACCCAGACACCAGTCCTCTTTGACCATTTTACTTAAAGGTGCTGTCTGAGAAATTAAGAAAAATAAATATATAAAATACATGTCATAACAAAAATGCCTAATTACCTTTAATTGGAAAAATCTGCTCATGTTGTCTCGGGGATAATTATAGCATAAGAAAATGGCTGCCGGGCGGCTTCCTGTGCAGAGACCTGTTACTTACTAGTTAGACTTACTGGCATAACTAATCATGCCTGCTTTGCTCAGTCAGCCTGAGAGACTTGTGGAGTGCGGGACGGCTCTACATTGTAGAAAGGAAACTTTCAAATAAAAGTCTACATGTATATATACATGGATATAGTATATAGAATCTTTAGCTCAGCTGGGGGAAGCAGGATTTTATGGGAAATGGAGTTTTCAGACAGCGTAGCCTATCAACTGTAGCTCCGCTCACTAGCCCAGTGAGAAGAAAGGTCTAACAATATTATGTGATATAACAGCATTTGTAAGTAGTTAACACACTGGATTTTAACATAGATTTACTCCTTATCTGTAGTATTCCTCCATTATATGTTATTTTTTTTTTCACACAATCCCTTTAAAGGGGTTGTCTCACTACAAGCTTTCACAGGCATATTGAGATTTCTCTCTCTCTTACAGCTTCAAATCCAGGGGTGGGTCTCTCCTCCCAGTAGGCGGATCTCTTCTCCAAGTAGGCAGGTCTTCCCTCACTGAAGACTGGTGACATCATTCTGTGTGAGTAGTGGAAGGGAGAGGATATCACACCTCTGCACACCTCCTGCAGTGGTCAGTTCTCATGCCTGGAAAGCTGTCACCTCCCTCCCAGGCTACACAAGCTCCTTGTAACCAGAACACCTGTATTTCTGTAAACAGTAATATATACAGCCTGAACTAATGAAACCAATGTGAGGAATGCATGCTGCCCCCCCCTCCCCTGTCTGTTATCAGGCAGGAGGTAGAGGGGAACAGACTGTATGAGGCTGTGTTACATGGGTGTGTTATGTATGGCATGTATGGCAGGTAAACAGTAATTGCCCAGATCCTTCACATAAAACTGTCACAAGGAGAGAAGCAGAGAGGAGCTCAGGCAGTCTTTACTACACAGCTCAAAGAGAGTGAAAGACATTGAGGACACAGACACAGCCAGCACAGAAAGCCACTTTCAGTTTCGTTTTCACACAGCTCAGAGGAAGAGTGCAGGCAGCCAATTACAGCACAGGGGTCGTGTCCATGCACAGGGGGTGTATCTCGACCTGGGTTGAACTAAATATCAGGCAGCCAATCACAGGGGGTGTGGCCCGATCCCAGGCTTCAAATTTAGCTCTAGACACATACAAATTAGCTCATAGCTGCTATAGTAAATGATTTAGGTAATACAAACCAATTGCAAAAGTGCTTATTTTTACTGTCCCCATCATTACAAATATGATTTTTGTAGCAAGACAACCCCTTTAGGATATAGATGCAATGAAGGTCTGACATAGCCCAACAAATCGATAACAATAGAATTAAACTCCTTCCCTAAAGGTCATGGCTGTGACCAGGGGCATAACTTTGGTTCAAAAAGTGGAGGGGACCAATTTTCCCTCTCATCCCCTATCTTCCTAAAACTCGCATTCCCTTTCACTTCCCCTCCCTTCCCTTCCCTCTCCCCCCTCCTCTCCCTGCAGTGAAGTGGCCCCCTCTAACCCAACTAGGAGGGAGCGCTGTGAGCTCCCCCAGCAGGTCCGGTCCATATAGCAAACATTTTTGGTACAACCCCGAAAGGGTTATGAGTAGTGTTGAGCGATTGCGTTGGCTATTGAAAATCGATCGATAGTCGATAGTCGGCCGCTACGATAAGGTTTTTTGATAGTGGAGCGTCGATTATGAGCGATGACCATTAAAGTCTATGGAGAGCAACAACACCTTCATTATTACACCAAACAAGGCTGGAGAAGCCTGAAATTAACACCCCACAACAGTCAAATGGATACGTGCTACATCTTAGGCAACACACTTAGGTTATAAAAGTCACACAAAAAAGTCAAGACCATTCACTATCCCTGTCTTGTAAACCCCAGCCTGACCCTTAAACCTGCATCACCCACAAATTAAAAAGTGCCAGAAGGGGAGTATGATTTGAACCATCATCTTACTTGAACTGACATTGAATATCCCTGTCCTGGGCCACAGCATGACCCCAAACCTGCATGACCCCCACATTTAAAAAGAGCCGGAAAAGGAGTCTTTCAACCACCATTTAGTTTCACTGGACATCGACTATACCTGTCCTGGCCACAGCATGGGCCCCAAACCTGCAAGACCCCCCCATTCAAAAAGTGCCGGAAAAAGGAGTCTTTCCACCACCATTTTAGTTTCACGGGACATTGACTATACCGGTCCTGGGGCCCCAGCATGCCCAGGGCCGGAGTTACAGTGGGTGCGGTGAGAGCCAGGCTGGTGTCCGTCATCTATTAACACAGCAATTAAAATGCCCTGATACGCAGCAACAAAAACTGTCGTGCTGAAGCAGAGTGCGGAAGCGAAGTGTGGAACTCCAGCCTTCCTCAGTACACAGTCAATACCCTGGGTACGCTTGTCCCCCCGTATATGTGAACCAATTGAGCTTCACTTGGAAATACTGGTGGTTAACGCTCCTGTTACACCCAGGTGGCCCTTTAACTTGGGATTCTTTTTCTCATTTTACTCAACGTGCTGGAGGAAATGGTCTCTGTACTTTGTTCTCTGTCCGTGCCCCATACTCCATTCCTCTGTATAACCTACAACTGGTCAAGTTTTTTTCCCGTACCTCCCTTGTACAATTTTAGAGGAATTTTTTTAACAGCTATTTTGTACATGCAAGTTTTTTAGTACTTTAATTCTAGAAAACACATTTTAAAATAGGATGGAAACCCACCATGTCTTGTTTCTCTTTTTTCATGTATTAAATGGGCCCGTCTCAATAAAAGGGATTGATACTATGTAAAAGATCTTGCAAATACAAGCATTTGCAAATGTGTCCATTAACAGTGTCCTACCTATTCCTGTTTCTGACACACCTCACCCTTGACCCACTTTGCAATTGTAAAGAACAAATGTTGTTAGAAAAAAACTTTTTTTTAGAATAGCCCTGTAGTATGCTCATGTCACAGAAAATGCCCCCAAAATTTTCAAAGGGCAGCCCTGGCCATTTTGACAATGTAAAGAACAAATTTCATTAAAAAAACTTTTTTTTCGAATGGACCGTAGTTTTTCGCTTTTCAAAGAAAAAATGCCTAAAAAATTAAAAACATGACCCTTGACCCCCTTTTTGGTCATTGGAAAAACAAATGTCTGTTAAAAACAACATTTTTTTTATAATAGGCCCTTAGTATTGCGCATTTCAAAGCAGCATAAAAAAAAAAATTTTAAAAATGATTCTCAGCCATTGTTAAAAAATGTGAGGAACAAATCCCACTTAGAAACCACATTTCTGTTCCAAAGGCCCATGATTATTGCTGAAACTCACACTACGACCCCAAAAAATTATAAATATACTTCCACCCAACTATTAAAAATTGGAGGGAGAATGCACTTAGAAGCCACATTTCGTTCCAAGACCTAATTATAGTTATCTCACAGCAACATTACTAAAAACTATGACAATGTATAAATTGAAACGGTGTTGTCATAAAACCCTGCTGTTTTTTAAGTCTCCACAGCAAAACCAGAAAAAGAAATTTTGGGAAAAGAGAATAAAAATTTGCGTAAGAAATGACTTTTTTTAAAAAAAGTTTTAAAGAGGCCTTTTTCTGTTTGAAAAAGGAAATGTGAATAGACCGGCAAAAATCGGTGACCTGGGCAATTGGGGCCACAACATCAGAGATCCATCCCCTGATTCATCTGATGAAAGTCAAACATCCCATTACTGGGGAAAGCCGGATGCGTTTGTCTGTAATGACTCCTCCAGCTGTGCTGAAGGTGCTCAGATATGAGGGGGGGGGGGTGCGGGGCAGGAAACACCTCTAGGCGTGATGAGCTAGCTCGGGCCATTCGCCCTTTTTGGGAAACCCCAGAATCATTGGGTCCGGAAAAAATAAAAAAAAGGGGGGTTTTGAGAGGGCAGATAGTCGTCCCCCATGATCAAAGCTGATCTCTGGTTTTGGATGTGTGCCCTGCATTCAGTTTTGGTGAGGGGTAAACAAAGATTCCGGGTCCCCTTTAAAGGTTTGCCACCTTCCTCTGCTCCCGCTCCCCTACTTGGCACTTTTTGCTGTCACACCGCTAATGTTGTTCCACCGTAAATTTTGGGAAAACGTGAAGAGCGAACAGATGTCCCAGTTATCAATCAGAAAGGTCTCCTTTTCCCTGCATTTTACCTCTATTTGGGTGGGTGGAAGGAAAGTGCGAGTTTTTTTTTTGTCCCCGGGATCCAGGAGGGGGCCCCCCATAATTTGTTCATTTTGAGGGCCTTAATGCGGGATCATTTTTGGGGAAATGGAGCACCCAAGCACTCATGTGAGAGGGGGCCCCTTGATTTCCAGCCTTTGGGTCGAGGGCCTGCAAACGATCTTCTCATCTTCCTCCCCGCCCAAATTCGCCCCCAACCTTTTTTCCAAGGGCAGGGAGTCGGAACATCGGTGTCTAGGAAAAACCCTCCTCCTCCTCCTCCCTGCTCCGGGCACATTCAACACGCCCTGACTTGCCTGAGATGAGCACCCGAGAGCGGGGTGCCCCCTTGCCTGCCTGGCCCCGCCCACTGCCAAATGAAGCCCGATGAAAGGGTAAATGTCAGGGCCTTGTGGATTTGCGAAAAAAAGGCCCCGTGTCCGCATCTGTGTCCGTCTCCTCCCCGTCGCGGGCGGGCCCTTTTGTTTCAAAGTCCCCCAACGATCTTTCCCAAAACTAGATACCCAAAGCTCTCGACAAGGGCATTGCCCCGCATGACCATTTGGGGGCTTCCAAAAAGGCAGGGGGAGAGTCTTTCCCCTGCCCCCCTCTCGGGGGTTAAAACCCCCGAGGTTCCGTACCGTGTTGTCAGGCCATGTGTCACTTCTACTGCAAAAGGGGCTTTTGCGTCTCGCCACAAGCTGGAGCAGGGGGGGGAATTCCACGTGTTGCCACGTAAAAAAAGGAAGGGTTTGACGGGGAGGCCGACAACGCTGAAAGGGCCCAGCGGGACGAACAGGGTGGGAACGGGGGGAAGGCAACTCAGACCTCGACCCTTTTCACAGGCATTTCCAGACCCGTTAGCCTTTAGAAATTTCTGGACGAAAAAGGTTCATGACTGTGCAAGGAAAGGGGATGTGCTCCACCCTCCCGATCTTAAGGGGGGCCAGCGTTTTTCGCCCGTTTTTTCGCCCCCACCTTGCCGGGCAAAGTTTCTTGTCACCCCCAGCCTCGTCTCGTTGCTTAGGCCTCCCCAAAGCTCCGGGCCCTTGTGTGGCGGTCCCCAAGTCAGATTAATTTCAACACCCTGGGTTCTGGCACGTAATGCCCCCCAGAGGACCTTGGGGAAAAGAGCCCTGCACCCTCCCTGGGGTTTTTGGAAGAGGTGCGCCGACCTGAGGCCACCGTCACCCCCAGAGACATCCACCCCTCCCCCAGGAGCTGTCACAGAGATAAGCGGCCTTGGCCGTGTTACACCCCATTTTCCTTTGGTGAATGGATTTTTTCCGACACGTTCAGACAACGCGTTTGAAATTTTAGATGACACATGGGGCCAGGGCAAGACGGCTTTTCGGCAAAAAAAATTCCCTGTCGGAGGTATTGGGGGCAGGCGGGGGCCTGACGTGGGGGAAACCCCTTTTGGTCCACTAACGGAAAAAGGAACTTTTTCCAAGGCCAAAATGGCAACCCGACTTTCAGGTTTTTTGGCTTTGGGATGGTTTGGGTTAAATGTTTCTTTGCTCCCAAACCTGGAAGACAGAAGGCTGGTTTTTACTGGCCCTTAGGGCGTGGGGGTCGTCAAACTTGGGGGGGAAGGGAAGGGGTAGGAGGGGTCTCTTTTGGGCGGTGGTACTCGGGCGACGGTGGAGGTGAACGGGGGCAGATCCCTGATCAGACTCTAGAGACATGGGAAGTGAGGGAAAGTTGGTGGTGGCGGGGGGAGGAGCAAAAGAGGGGGAAAGTGGGGTTTGGAAAGGCCCCCCTTCTGGCCTTTTTTTTGGCCCAAATGTTCCCAAATTTTAACTCTGCATCCTGCATGTGACTAGACATGTTGGTGGTGGGTTTAACCACTTAAGGTTTTTTTGCCTTTACTTATGCGTTTCCGGGGAAAGGCGGCATAGACATCGCGGGTGAATCAGGGCTTGCTCAAGAAGGCCAGGCTTGAGAGGTCCTGACCTTTTTGACGGCATAAAAACGAGGAGCGGGGGTTTTGCGCTGAGGGCTCAATAAAATCAAAGGGGGCTTCTGCACCCCCCCTCCCTTTTTGTGGCGGGACCCCTATTTGCATTTCCCCCCATGTCCCCCTCGCCACGATGAACCCTTTGAAGCAAATTCGCGAAAAACCAGGATGGGTCCCCAATGTCTCACAAAAAACATCATAACACAGTGATTGGTCGTCCCGACTTTCTGCTCCGAAGCTGAGGTCAACGCAAGGGGCACTGCAAGGGGTTGCTGACCCCCCGGGATTTTTGCCCATTGACCGGCTTCCTTTACCTCCCCCGATGGCACATAACTGGGGGTCGAGCAGACTAAATCCCTCTGATCTTTTTTAACATCTTCTGACCCCCAACCGCATTTTGCATCAAAAGGGTCTTCAGACAAAAGGATTATCCAAGTGGTGGGTAAAACGGTTGACATTGGGGTGCTTCATGTTGGACGGTTGAGATTGATGACGAAATTTGTGGCCCTGACTGCAGGACGAGGGGGTAAAAAAGTAGATGCGGGTTCATTAACCACTGAAGGACAGATTTGGCGACGTGTTTTTTACTTAGATTCACAGGGCCCGACCCCCAGACACCTGACGGTCCGCAACGACATCCCCTGGCATGTGTTGTCGCCCGCACTGAAGGGCCCTTCTCTCGCACCTTTACCTCCATGTGCCCCACCCCCCCCCCTTTTGCTCGCTTTCCACCTGCATTTTCCCCCATGTCAGAAATATAAAAAAATTTTTAGAAGGTATGGAATATTTTGGAAAGTCTCTTTTTAAAAAGACGGCAAATCCAGCTATTCTCAAATCCCTTCTAAAAAAAACAAATTTCTGGGTTTAAATTTAATGCAAGTGTCTATCAACAATTGGACTGGGGAAAAGTCCAAAAAACACGTATCTGTTATGTTTTGGGGTTTTAAACGGTATTTTTTGCACCTTTCAAAATTTACCTGTTGGGAATATAAATTGCTTTTTAAATTTTCGTAGATGCTGGGTCAATGAACAATGCTGGGTGTCAAAAGTCAAAAAACACAAAAAATTTGTTTTTTAATAAAAAACGGTATTTTTTTTCACCTTTTAAATTTACCCGTGGGGGAATAAGAATTTGTTTTTTAAATTTTGTAATCTGCGTCAATGAAAAATGCTGGTGTGCAAAAGTCAAAAAACAATAATTTGGGGTTTTTTTTTGGTATATAAACATTTTTTGCACCTTTAAAACACCTGTGGGAATATAGAATTGCTGTTTTAAATTTACATAATGCGCCTTTAATGAAAAAATGTGGGGGGGGGGCAAAAGTAAAAAAACCGTAACTGTGATGTTTTTCGTACATAAAACGGTATTTTTTGGCAACAAACAACCTGTGCGAAAAAATTTGGATTGTAATTTAACTGCAAGGTGGGATATACAACAGTCACAGGTGTAAGGGTAAAATCGAAAAAAGAACACCCATCTGAAGTATACTGATAATAAAAAATGGGTTTTTTCAGCTAACAAAAAGACCTATTACTGGGGAAAAGTGGATCCAATATAAGTTCAGGCTGCCCAATATCCAGGGAAAAATTTTAATAGCAAAAATTTAATAATAAAAAATTCCACTACAAAGTCTACACTAAGTTGGTGAACTTTATCCAGGTTCTTTATAGAAAGCTTTGTCTGTGTTCGCCTGGCCCCCCCCCCCCCCGCTCCCACCCCCGTGAATTTACTGGTAGTTGTTTTAAAATTCTCAGCTAAAACATAAATCTTCAAAAATCTAATCTAAATAAATTGGAAGGATCACAGCTAATAGTAGAGGTTTCTCTTGCAGAAATAGACTTTTGGGTGAGCTGTTTGGCCCCAGAGAGCCAAAAGGGCCTATCCCTATGAGACGTGAGAGCAAAGAGGTGAAACAGGAAAAAGTTTCATTTAAAAAGGGTCAGTGATTTTCCAGCCAATCCAACCTAACCTCCCAGTCATGACGTTGCACCACACATCTACCCTGCTCAAAATTGATTTTGGCCGCCAAAAAATTACAGGAACGCCGAAAAAGGCGCGATCTAATAATAGCACAGATTTTTAACTTAATTTTTCGCATGAAATTTAAAATTTCGATCCCAAAAAATTGCCGGGTTTCCCAAATTTGGGCGATAAAAACGGGTTTAACACTAGTTATGAGTTACTAATAATGAGGTTTTAGGGGGGACTGGGGCTAAAAAGGGGGCCCCTGGCAATGAAACCGAACCGCCCCACCTAATAATTTTCCCCCTCACAATGGTAAAAAATGTTAAGCAATCCAGCAAATTTTCCCTTTAACCCCTCCCATCCCATTTCCCCTCCATTAAAATTTGGGTTTTACACCAACAGAATGGGAAAAAAAAAAAACCAATCTTACTGAAACCCCAGGAATTACTATGTACATACTGTACCCCAAAAATGATTTTACTGCATTCCATAACCCGGAATGCACCTCTTGAACCCCAAAAAGAATTATTTTACACATGGCAGTCCGAAATTAATTACTAACTGCACCTTAGAAAAGGAAACTGCACATTGTACTCAAGAAATATAATTCACTGTACCAAAAAAGTTTTCGGAGTCCCCACTTACGTCGTTCCCAAATTTACGTCTTTCCCCTAGTTTCGGAAGGGGACCGGGAACACGCAAGCCCGGGGAAGTGGACAGGTCTGGGCGCTGCGGTGGGCCCGGGGCCCCCGGGGCAGCGTCTTCGCAGCTGCATGCGATCCTGGGAGCGCATGCACTACTCTCCGGCCCCTGGGGTCCGGCACGCCTGGGGGGGGGGCCCGGGCCCCGGGGGGATTTTTCGGGTCTTTTTCTCCTCCCCGGAAATGAAAAGCCGAAGCCCCTATTGCGGAGAAATTAAAACTCCGGAATTCCAAGCAACATGCGACCTTCCGGAGTCTCCGACACAGGCAGAGTACGATGTCATCGCGCTGCCTGCACGGCCTGATGACATCACTGGCCTGTGCCAGAAGACCAGGAGTCGGAGGTAAGCCTCGGAGCAGCGGGGGAGCGAGGTGAGTATATTATTTTTTAATAAGCCCTGCCTATATCTGCCTATGGGGGACATACCTGCCTATAGCTACCTATGGGGGACATACCTGCCTATATTTGCCTATGGGGGACATACCTGCCTATATTTGCCTATGGGGGACATACCTGCCTATATTTTCCTATGGGGGACATACCTGCCTATATTTGCCTATGGGGGACATACCTGCCTATACCTACCTATGGGGGACATACCTGCCTATATCGGCCTATGGGGGACATACCTGCCTATAGCTACCTATGGGGGACATACCTGCCTATACCTGCTATGGGGCACATATACCTGCCTATACCTGCTATGGTGACCTATACCTGCCTATACCTGCTATGGGGGACCTATACCTGCTATGGGGGACCTATACCTGCTATGGGGACCTATACCTGCTATGAGGGACTTATATCTACTGTGAGGGGGACCAGCAACAGGTAGGCAGCGTGGGCTTCAGCAGACAGAGACAGGGACACAAGTTCAAGTCCAGGCGTTGCCCGTGTTTTTTTCAGCAGGTGAAAACAACACAAACAAAAACAAGTCTTAGCTTCAGGCAAACAGAAAATAAATACCTGCTCTGCGGAGCACTCACTAAACACAGGATTCCCTGACTAGTACTTGGCACGGCTTGTGCAATTACAGCAGGTTCCTTCACAGACGGTCATTCCTCTGAGACCCAGAGTATACATCAGACAGCGCACAGGCCTGCAGACCCAGGCTTTATAGGCTGGACACCAGCCTCACCTGGTGCGTGGGAGTGGCCACCCACCCGGCTCTTTGACCACTCCAGAAAGGCTGACCCAGACTAAGCGGACTGGAGCCGCTACACTACAGACTGTGTCAGTAACATAGTGTTACTGACACCTAAACTGTCGGCCCTCCTTCACCGAGCCCAGGCCTCTCAGTGACACGCATTGCTCCACTTACTCCCCAAAGCCGCATAGGAGAGCATCCTAGGAGAAATATATCTTCCGTCAACAATGCCGCCCGTCACTGTCTCACACTACCTATGGCGGACATACCTGCCTATACCTGCTATGGGGGACATATACCTGCCTATGGGGGACTTACTTGCCTATACCTGCTATGGGAGACATATACCTGCCTATACCTGCTATGGGGGATCTATACCTGCTATGGGGACCTATACCTGCTATGAGGGTCCTCTACCTGCCTATGAGGGGACATACCTGCCTATAGCTGCTATGGGGGACATATATCTGCTAGGGGACATATACCTGCCTATAATTACACACCATACACACCATACATATACACCATACACCATACATGTACTAAATATATTGGTTCCGACTTACATACAAATTCAACTTAAGAACGAACCTACAGTCCCTAACCCATATGTAACCCGGGGACTGCCTGTATATTACACACTGAACCCTAGAAATGAATTGCATTACTCACTGTACTCCAGAGGTTACATCACACCATACCCCATAGATTACATTACACCATACTCCAGAGATTACATTACTCACTGTACCCCAGAGAAAACATTAATCACTGTACCACAGAAATTACCTTACACTGTATCCCAGAAATTATGTTACACTGTACTTCAGAGATTACATTACTCACTGTACCCCAGACTACATTACGCTGTACCCCAGAGATTACATTACACACCATACATGATATTACATTACACACTGTACCCCAGAGATTACATTACTCCATACCCCAGAGATTACATTACACACTGTATCCTAGAGATTTACATTTCACCCTGTACCCCAGAGATTACATTACACACTGTACAACAGAAATTATATTACACCATACCCCAGAGATTATTACATTACACACTGTACTTCAGAGACTAACTAGACAAGGTACCCCAGAAATTACCCCAGGTGTGTGTATATATATACATATATTGAACACAGACACACTTAGGGTGGGTTCCCATGACAGTTTTTCAGCACTGACAGTGTCGTTTGCTTGCTGAAAATTCGGCTTTGCAAACGAACCAGACAGATTTCTGCCTCCTATCTATTAGTGCTGTTAGTGCATAAAACACCACGAAGAATTCTTTGTAGGCGCTGACAGTAGGTGCCGAAAATACTGAATTAAAATCATTGTCATCTAAACAACAACACTGATTTTACATAGGATATAATGTAAATCAATTTTCTGCCACATTAAATGCTGGTTCTGAGGCAGATCAGCACTGAATCCGCCCCAGAATCAGCATTCCTATCTTCTACATGAATTTAGCCTTAAAGGGGCTTTCAAAATGTAGGGAACACAAAATAAAGACATTTTCCGAATATATTGCTTTGTTCATCTGTTTTGTTAAGGAGATACAAGTGAATTTATGACCTCGCTAGCTATTTCCGTTCCCTCAGTGACCGACCTGTAAACATCTCTCCCCCCTGCTGTTTGTTCTATGTGATAGCAGTGAGTGATGTCATCACACAGGTCGAGGCAGCTCTGTGCTGGCCAGCAGTAAAAAGCTTGATTTATCTAAAGTAAACAACACTAATGAGGGCTTTTGTTTGAGGGATCAGATAAAAACTCCTGCTAGTAGTTCTGGAAAGCTTCTGAACTAACAAACTAATTTGCACAATGAAAACACAGAGTTGAATACACCACGGAGCTGTATGCTAATTACTGTCAGTCTGAACCAGGAAGTGACAGAGTATTTAATTCATGCATCCTATGAAACTTTGTAGGGAGACAACCCCTTTAAGGTATGTTCACAAGGCGTATAGCGGGGCGTACTGTGCGCCCTGCTATATGCTGGGGGTTTTAGAAGTAGGCGCTGGCCAGTCCATATTTCTAAACTGCTGTGGGGCCGGTGCCGTTCACTTTCATCTTCCCTGGCGCATGTGCAGGGAAGATGTGACATGGCTAGACACATGGCTGTACAGTATATACACATCTCACATATACAGTACATACCCTACTCACATGCACATACAACGCCTGGCACCCTTGTCCCCTCCTTACCTGTTTCCTGTAGTCTGGTGTAGTTGGCATTCGGCAAGAGCTTCCCTTCTTCTCTGATGAGGGCTGAGCATAGGGGAAGTGGTATACGAAGGGAGGGAGAGATACCTACACAGCCCCCCAGATACAGTACAGAGTGTGCTGGACTGTGAGCAGCGTTCTGATTGGTGATGCAGTCCCTGCTGACTCCAGCTCTACCAATCAGCGCTGTTCTCACTCTGCACTGACACTTGAGGCTGCTCCCTACTCTGGCCTCCCAAGATGCACAGAAATATAGGAGGCAAAGGGTTAACTTCTTCCTCCTCTGCTCTGCTCTCCCCACTTACCATATTCTCATGTTTTCATATGGATTATTTCTTATTGCTGTGGCTAAAATGTGTGGGGGGGACCCTTCCCCACCCAGAAAAAATTGGGGGGGGGGGGAACAGTCCCCTCCGTACCCCCCTAAAGTTACACCCATGGCTGTGACTAATCATCTGGGGGTGCAGGGAATAGAGTACAGGCCACAGCTGCACCACAGTCTTCATGGAGTTGGTCCTCTGTCTTCCCCCAGGAGATTGTGCCTGTAAGCTGTGACTGTTCCTCCTCTCTAACCCCTGTGACCTAGTGCTAACATAGAATACAACCATCCCCAGCACTCTGTAACCACCTGACCACCGCCTATCGCCCCTTAGCCCCCCTACTCCACCTATCACCCCATGGTAAGTTTGTACAGAGGTAGGAACAGCTAGGGAGGTGCTGAGAAAGTGAGGAAGTTTGTGTGGTTACTTCTCCATGGATGAGGCATGGCCAGGAGAAGACATCATAACAATCTGGAATGAACTGAGAAAGGAAAAGAGAATGACTCCCACCATAGAAAATGTCAACTGTGAGTCACAAAATGTAACTGTAATCACCAATATGTCTGCAGAGAGCCTGAATAGCATTGGTATCTACCCCCATATGGTCACTATATAGCCATATAATGCAAATAAAGAAAAAAAAAATTATTTCTATTCCATCCTAGTACCATACTATATTAGTAAGGTAATCAAGGGCTTCTGGAAAGTTTTTGTTAGCCCCAAATGTATGTAGCTGACCAGAATTATTAACCATTCATACATTTCTGGATAGTCAGTAAAAATTAGGTGTTTGTCGACCAACCATTGACTTTATCCCATTATAGACATTGGATGTACCTAGATGTTCTGGCCAGGAAGGTATTCCCACAAATGGATGTATGGGTACGTCCTGTGCACCGTGTGGTCTCACAAGCTGAGCTTATACGACGGGAGCATGAAAACAGCTGTATATCACAGCTAGCCCCATGATTTGTCACCTATGATGAAACTCACTCAAGTCGCAGATGAGTAACCTCTTAGCTGCTGTCAATCGTGACCGCGGTCGCTAATGGTAAGACAGAGGGAAGAAGCTCCCTCTATCTCCACCGGCACTGCCCCGATATGATTATGGGTGTCAATGCTCTCCCTAGCAACTCTAAAGCCTAACAAATGCTTTTGGGTTGCCTGTGACGTTACTCCCACTAGCGGTGGCCAGAGGGCTCGGTCGGAAATAGTGATTGATGGTCATAATGCATAGCAGTACTGATCATTGATTACAGTCCTCTATGGGGACAAGTAAAAAAAAAAAAGAGTAAAAAAATAAAGTAAAAACATCCTTTTTCCCTTTACAAATGGCAATCGCCCAAAAAAGATCCAAATTAAATAAAATACGCATATTTGGTATTGCCGCGTGCATAACGAATTAGCCTATAAATCTGTCATGTAATTTAACCCGCACAATGAACAGCGTAAAAAGAAATTCATAGAACTGTTTTTTGTTCCTCCCGCAGCACATAAAATGGAATTAAAAAACAATCAAAAAGTACTTTAAATGCCAAAGTGGTACCAATGAAAACATCCCTAAAAAAAGAACTTACACAGCTCTGTATATGGAAAAATAAAAAACGTTATGGCTATCCGAAGATAGCGATGCATAAATATTGTTTTACACAATAAAAACATAAATTTGGTATTGCCATAATCGTATTGACTCACAGAGTAAAACTAACATGTCACATATACTGCACAGTGAGTGATGTTAAAAATATAAAACGATACTAGGATTGCGGTATTTTCTTCGCCTTGCCTTCCAAAAAACGGATAAAAGAGCAATCAAAAAGTCTTGTCCCCCCAAAAATGGTATGAATAACAAAAACAAACCCCTACACAGTTCTGTAAACAGAAAACTAAAAAAGTTATAACTCTCAGACTATGGCGATGCAAAACGTGTACAAAAATATCCAAATTGGTCTCGCAATAATCGGATCGACCTGCTGAGTCCAGTTAACATGTCATTTATACCGCATGGTGACTGCTGTAAAAAATAAAAAATAAAAAACACTAGCAGGATTGCTTTATTTTGTCCAAAACACCTCCCAAAAACCTTGATAAAAAGCAATCAGAACGTCATATGAAACCCAAAATGATATCAATGTAAATATCAACTCATTCTGCAAAATACAAATACAAGTCTTTTTAAAGCTCCATATACAGAAAAATAAAAAAAAAATATGTCTGTTAGACTATGGCAACTATGACGACATAAAAATTCCATTTTTTACAAATGCATTTCTATTATGTTAAAGCAGTAAAACCTAAAAAACTATTTAAAATCAATATAGTTGTATTCAGTGTAGCGTACTGACCCACATAGTAAAGTTATCATTTAATTTATACCGGACAGTAAGCACTATAAAAATGAACCCCCAAAACAATGGTGTATCTACATTTTTCCCCTCAATTTCACAGCCCGACGTGAAACACCTGTTTTAATGCTAAGAAAATTTGTAAAAACACCTGTGGGGTCGATATATACCCTTTACAACCCTGGATGTATTTCTTAAGGGTTGTAGTCACCTTAGGGTGTCCACAAACCTTAAATGACTTAAGAAAATCATAATGAAAATGAGACCACATAATTCAGAAGATGTTCCTTCTATTTAAGGCAAATAGCACACTATGGCCACAAATAGGCTAACTCTAAAAACTGCAGAATGAGGGGAATCAATATTGAGTTGAATTTCCCTGTTATAATCTTTTGTGCTCCAGTGAATAATGGATAAAAATTGAAAATCTGCAAAAAAAAGTTACATTTTGAAATTTCTCTTCCATTTTGCTTTAATTTCTGTAAAACACCTAGAGGATTAATAAACTTCCTAAATACTGTTTTGAATACTTAAAGTGGTGCAGTTTCTTCAATGGAGTCATTTATGAGGTAATCTAGCACACAGGCCCCTCAAAGCCACGCTAGAACTTTACTGGTTCCTTAAAAAAATCAATGTTGCAAATTTTCTTGAAATTGTGATATATTACTGCTAAATTTAAAAGCCCCCCTAATGTCGGAAAAAAAATAAATCAGAAGACATTTAAAAAATTATGCCATTTTACAGTAGACATATGGTAGATGCTAGTTATCAACTATTTTGTGTGGTATAACTGTCTGTCTTACATGCAAACAATTTTCACAACTTTTTGATATTGGTTTCAATTAAACATGAATTGTATGGACCAAAATTTCTTACTAACCTAAAGCACAATGTGTCACAAGAAAACAGTCTCTGAGTCAAATGGATAGGTAAAAGTATCAAAAAGTTATTCCCAGATAAAGGGACACATGTCAGATTTCAAAAATGGGGTTCTGTTAGAAAGGTCAAAACCGGCTGTGGAAGTAAGGGGCTAAACAGCCACATAGTGGCTGTTTATTTCTGCACCTCTGGAACTTCCGTGCAGAATGCATAGCTGCACAAGTGGATAGCTGGCTATCAGCATTACCCAGCTCTCCACTGAGAAGGCAGAGACTGTTTATTACTGTCCCTGCCTTCTCGATTGCTGTGATTGTTGTGATCAACTGACCGCTGGGGCTTATCATGCCCAGATGAGCTCTGCAGGCAGTCCAAGGGGTTATATTTCCCCTGTATTTCACATAAAACTGGGGCTAGTATATCAGCCCTAGTTACAGGGAAAATAATAATAATAATAATAAAAAGCAAAAGTTACATAAAAATGCCCATAAAGGTATTTTTCTGACGTTTTAGGACGGCAGAATATGTGAAATAAAATAATAATGAAAAAACACATAAAATATTATTAGAAAAACATTACCAGCCCAAACCGCAACTTTTAGCCCTGCCCCTTAAGACCCTAAAACCCTACATCACTAATATAGAAATGTCTGTGACAGAAAGTGACAAAACCTATTTAAGCACAAATTTTGCTGTTAAAAATATGAATACATAAAAAATAAGTAAAAAACATACTTTTTCTTTTTTGTTTTTACTATTTTTCCTTATCGATTTTTTTTTTTAAATTGCATAAAAATAAATTCTAACGTATCACAAAAAAATGGCAAAGAAATAGTAGAATAAATGAAAAAGCATAAAAATGTGGCATAGCATTCAAACCCTCATGTATTAAGGAAAAGAAAAATGTACCTGGTCAGGAAGGGGGTAAGCAGATAGAACAGGAACTGGTTAAGGTGGTTGAACATATTTTGGTCATTATAATTGTAATCAGTAGTGTTGAGCGATTACGTTGGCCATCGACATCGGTCGAATGGTCGATAGCCGACCATCATCGACAAGATATTCGATGGTCGATGGTAGATTAAAGATCGATGACCTTTAAGTCTATGGGAGAGCAACAACACCTTCATTCTTACACCCAAAACAGGGCTGGAGAAGCGGGAATTAACATCCACAACAGTCAAATGGATACGTGCTACATCTTAGGCAACACAACTTAGGTTTTTAAAAGCCACAGAAAAAAAACACAGACCATTCACTATCCCTACTTTCACCCCAGCTGACCCTTAAACCCGCAGCCCACAAATTTAAAAAGTGCCAAAGGCAGTATGTTTGAACCAACCCTTTTAGTTTCACTAGCATATACTGTCCCCGTCCTGGACCACAGCATGAGCCCCAAACCGCTACCCCCCCTTTAAAAAGTGCCGGGAAAAAGGAGTCTTTCACAAATTTTAAATTTCACTGGACATAGACTATCCCTGTCCTGGGGGAACAGCATGAGCCCCAAACCTGCATGACCCAGATTAAAAAGTGCCGGGAAAAAGGAATCTTTTCAACCACCATTTTTTGTTTCACTGGACATTGACTATACCTGTCCTGGGCCACAGCAAGAGCCCCAAACCTGCAAGACCCCCAGATTAAAAAGTGCCGGAAAAAGTAGTCTTTCAACCACCATTTTAGTTTCACTGGACATGACTATACCGGGCCTGGGGCCCCAACATGAGCCCCAAAAACCTGCATGACCCCCGGATTAAAAAGTGCCCGGAAAAAGGAGTCTTTCAAACAACCCTTTTAGTTTCAACTGGACATTGACTATACCTGTCCTGGCCACAGCATGAGCCCCAAACCTGCATGACCCCCACATTTAAAAAGTGCCGGAAAAAGGAGTCTTTGAACCACCATTTAGTTTCACTGGACATAGACTATCCCTGTCCTGGGCCACAAACATGAGCCCCAAACCTTCATTTACCCCAGATTAAAAAGTGCCGGAAAAAGGAGTCTTTCAACCACCATTTTTTGTTTCACTGGACATATACTGTCCCTGCCTGGGTAGCGCTTGCCCCTCCGTATGAGTGCGGACCAATTGAACTTCACTTGGAAATACTGGTGGTTAACCGCTCCTGTTCCACCCCAGGTGCCCTTTTTCTGGCATTCTTTTTCTCATTTTTCCCCAACGTGCTGGAGGAAATTGTCTCTGTACTTTGTTCTCTGTCCGTGCTCCATACTCCATGTCCTCTGAATAACCTACATCTGGTCAAGTTTTCCTGTACCTCCCTTGAAAAATTCAGAGGAAATTTTTTTAAACCCGCTATTTTGTACATGCAAGTTTTTTTAGTAGTTTAATTTTAGAAAACACATTTTTTAAAATAGGATGGAATCCCACCATGTCCCTTTTTTTCTGTTTTTTAATTGTATTAAATGGGGTTTTCTCAATAAAAAGGGGTTGATAGCTATGTTAAAGATCTTGCAAAAACAAGTCATTTTGCAATATGTGTCCATTAACAGTGTCCTACCTATTCCGTTTCTGACACACCATCACACTTGAGCCCCTCTTGACAATTGTGAAGAACAAATGCTGTTAGAAACCACATTTTTTACAATAGGCCTTAGCAAAGCGCATTTCACAGCAAAATCCCCCCAAATTTTTTTCCCAAAACATGACAATTGTGCGGGATGCGGGTTGCAAAAAACCCAACTGAAGGACAGTTTGGGACGCTTTTTCGTTACTGAGTTTCACGGGGCCCTGACCCGGGCGATGACAGGCCGCCCGGTCCTGAAACCCTGACAATCCGCGGGCCTTTCATTTTGGGCCCGCCAGCACGGGAAGGACCCCTTCCCCTTCGACCTCAACCTCCATGCCCAAAACCCCCCTCTTTCTGCTTACCACCAAATTTTTCGCCCCAAAGTTTAAAATAAAAAAAATTTGAAAGGAAGGGAAGATTTTTGGGGAAAGTCTTTTTTTAAAAAAAAACGGCAAAACACAGCCTTGTGGCTCCTCGGGGTGGCTCTAACCAAAAAGGGGCCCAATCCCAAGTCCGGGCCCCCCGGGAAGCCAAGAACCCCTTCACCCGTCTAAAATTCTGCTTTCCCGCGTTTTGCCCTTTCTGTCCTCCCCCCGGGGACCCGAACCGCCCCTTTCTTTCTGGAAGTGGATGCCTCCTCGGTGGGTGCCGGGCTGCCCCTCCCCCAAAAGGGTCCCCCCCTCTGGTAAACTGCTTAAAGTGGGTTTCTTTTTTAAAAACTTTCCCCTCCGGCCGGGGAAGAATTAAAAACCAAAGGGATCGCGAAATTACTGGCCATAAAGCGGTCAAAGAAAAGGGGGCGTCCCTGTTTGAGGGGGCCCCCTCCTTTTTGAAAATTTTCCCCGGGCCAAAAAAACCTCCAATATCTTCATTGGGGCTCAACCCCTAACCCCCCCCAAGGCTAAAAGGTCGCTTTTTTTCGCCCGTTTTGATTTTCCCCCTTACAACTTTCGGCCAGCCGGGAAAAAACGTCAAAGCTGTTTCCCAATCTCGTCCCTCTGATAGGGTGGGCCCTTGACGCCCTCCACAGCACATTGTCCCTCCTAAAAACCGCCCCCGTCACGGTTTGCCCCCTGGATCTTCAACATTTTGGCCCCCCGGGAAAACAAAGGGTGCGCCCTGCTTTGGGGCCTAGAATCCTGAAGTGGGACATTTTCCCCCAAAACCCAGCGGGAAACCAGGAACCCAAAAGTCCCTTCACGGGTTTCCCCCGCTCCCAACTGGGGCCCACTCTTGCCAAGCCCTCGGGGAATTTGGGGGCTGGCCTGCTCCTTCCTGTTCCCGAAAAAAGGGTTTCCCTTTTCCCGGCCTCAAGCCCGCGGGCCTTTTTTCAGCCTCTTCCGTCCCCCAAAAAAACCCGGGACCCATGTCCGCCATGGACTTTTTGCCCAACAAAACTTCCCCCTTTTAAATCAAAAAACCCCGGGTTCATATGGGGGTTGACCAATCTTTCTCGAAAAGGGCCCCCCACTGCACCCCCACTGCCTGGGTTACCCTCTGCCCCCCAGCGGGGCCCCGCTTTTTTCCATCATTTTTTTCCGGGTTTGAAAAGGGGTCCCCCCTTGCATATTTTCTCTGACAGGGGGGGCCCATTTATAAAAAAATTTTTGGGGGGGCCCCCTGTGGGGTCATTGCAGGTTCAGTGGGTTTTTTTCATTTTGCAAAACCACCCTCAAACAAACCCGGGCAGGTAGAAGGGGTTTAAACCCCCAGGGTGTTGGGCACCTACTTGGGGCACTTTTGTCCGCTCGTCAGGATAACTGGTCCCCATCTTCTCTCCTGGGCAAGTTTTTTTTATAATCTTTAAAAGTCAGAATTTCCCCTGGGGCCTCCCCCTTTTTTTTTTGTCTTTGGGTTACATCCCCGCCCCAACCCCTTCCCTCACTACCTCGTGCAGGCCCCGGCCCTGGATGCCCAAGTAAAGGACTCAAAGGGTCCCCCTGGCAACCCCCACCCGTCAGGCCCCGCTACGAGCTTCTGCCCGCACCAAGCGTCCCGGCGACAGTAAACCCCCCTTTGCCCCCCGCCCCTGTTTCAGCCAGGCGATAGGGGGTTTTGGTTTTTCCGGGAAATTTCGTCCGTTTAAAAGGGGCCCCGTTACAAGTTTGGCCCCCCAAAAACCTGGGTCCTTTTGGGTGCTCCAACGTCGAAACCCCCTCTCCTATAAGCTTCCCCCCTGCCCCCGACTCTAAAAGGGTTCCCCAACGCGTTTCAAAGTGTCCCTCCTCAAGCCTGTGGTTTCGAACCCCTTTCTTTTTCCCCCCGACCTTTTTCCCCCTTTTCCTTTTTTGCAAGCACAGATTAAAATCTTTTAGGTCAAGGAAAGCTTTCACCGCCGCGGCATAATCCCCGCTTAAAGGGGCTTGCTGGCCGGATTTAAAGGCCCGCGCGCCCTTTAAAATTGGGTTTAAAATTTAAGGCCGCGGGCCTATAAATGGGTTAAACGCCCCTAGCACCCCCGCGCCAGTCTGTTGGTGTTTTTTGGGGCGTTTAGAGTGTATAGGGGTTTTTACCTTGAATTCCCTGTAACCCTCCCCCACTGCTTACGTTTCCCGACCTTGCCTTTTTTTGCCGCCGCCCTGACCCCTCGCCCCCTCTCGACTATGAACCTCTGCTGCCTTTCCCCCGACCTTCTTCCTTTCCCCCGACAAAGCCCCCGGATTACGTCCTTACCACGCGTACCCCGGGCCGCCATCCAACAAGTCCCCGTCCAGGGGAAAAACCCGGTTTGCCTCACGCCGGGAGCAAGTTTCCCTCCCGGGTTTTCGGGCGGGGTCTTTGGGGAAAAAACCCGGGGGCTACTTAGACCTTCCCCTTTTCCCCGGGTGGCTTTTGCTATCATCGCTTGCGTTGGCCCACGGGTCCCCTCCTCCGTTTCTCCTTTTTGGGACTTTCAAAATTGCTGTATTTTACAATTTTAAATGCAAGGTGCCCCAAAAGACCAAAGCTGAAATGCGCCAAAGTGAAAAAAAACATCTGGGAATGTTTCGGATAAAAAAAAGGGTTTTTTTTTTGGGACCTATCAATTTTACCTGTGGGTTTACTACAAAAATTGGGTGTATTTCCCCTTTTTTTTGCAAGATCCTCAATGAAAAAGCTGTAAATGCCCCCAAAAGGAAAAAAAAACGTTTTCCTTTAAAAGTAAATTTGGATAATAAAAAGGGGATTTTTTTTGGGACCTTTCAATTCACCTGTGGTGACTGAATTTAAAAATTTTTTTCTTAGCAACCTCTCGCTTTCCCCCGGGCCTGAAAAACACAACAATGCACTGCTATTTTTTTTTTCAAAAGATTAGGAAAAATTTATTAAGGACTGACATGTTTTTTAAAGGGTATAGGGTGATCATACGAGAAAAGGTTTGGGATATTACAATCCAATCAAAGATAAGTATATAGCAAAAGATATAGGGTTTCAATCCCAAACCGTGTTCCTTTTAATTTTTAAAAATACCATTTAATTATTAAAATCATGACACCCTCCCACTACCCCCAAAAAAAAAAAAAATTAATACCTTTACATCTGCTTAAATTACGCTAAACTTAAAAAAACCTTTAAAAAAGCAAACAGCTATGACCCCGTTAAATTCCAAAAGCCAAAGGCCTTCTAGCCCTATCTTTTAACCAAATATTATTTAAGTGAGCGGAACAGAAAAATGTCCTTGTACCCCAGTCAAAATTCAACAGAATTTTTAGAACAAAATTTAAGTTTGAAAAAAGAAAACCAAAAAAAATGGGGTGCCATAAATTAAAAAAAAGCTAAAAATTTTCAAAATTATTTTCAATTCGTTTCAGTGACTCAAAATTGCTGTATTCACATTTAAGTTTCAAGGGGCCCCCAATGAACAAAGTTGGGGAATGATAACAAAAAAAAAACACGAAACTTTAAAAGTTTTTCGGATAAAAAAAAGGGATTTTTTGGCACCCTTTTCCAAAACCCGTGCGACTAAAAAATTGCTTGGGGTTCAATTTTTAAATGCAAGGTGGGTAAATCAACAAAGCGGAATGGGCAAAATTAAAAAAAAACACCTATCTGAAAAATGTATAACTGATAATAAAAGTGGAGTATTGCACCTAACAAAGAGACCTGCAGTTACTAGAAAAGATGTGTATCCTAATATAAGTTCAGGCTGCCCAATATCCAGGAAATACTTCAATAGAAAACTGTTAATAATAAAGCTATTGCAGTGCAATGTCTACACTAAGTCTTGGTGAACTAAAATCCAGTTTTTCTTTATAGAGCTTGTCTGTGTTTGCCTGCGGGCCCCCCCCCCCCCCCCCTCCGCTCCCCTCGGTGACTTTACAGCGGTAGATGCTCCTTTAAAATTCTCTACCTAACTACATAAAATTTTCCCAATCTCTGATCTAACTAAGTTGTAAGGATCACAGCTAACATAGAGCTTTCTCTGTGAAGAAATAGAATAATTTCGCTAAGCTGGTTGGACACAGACAGAGCGCACGTCCTACTGCTATGAGATGCTGAGAGACACTGATCATGAACAGGAAGGGCTGTTCTATGTAAAACAAGGTCATGTGATTTTTCCAGCCAATCGCAACCATACACATCCCCGTCATGACATCGCACACACATCTCACCCTGCTCTATTCTGTAAGCTGATTTGCTGGCCGCCAAAATGACAGGAAGCGCCGAAAATGGCGCGATCTTAATAGATGATGCACAGATTTTAACCTAAATTATCGCATAATCTAAAAATTTCGATCAACATAAAAACTGTGCCGATTTCAACTTTGTCGATAATAATCGCTCAACACTAGTAACTAGCACATTTTACAGTTCATACTGGTTCATACCAGTATTTTAAGCTATGGACTGATATTTCTTTTATTCTTTACCATTTATTATGGTTTCCAGTAATGCCACTACATAATGACCCAACAGTACTGCCAGAACATGACCACATATTACCACCTCTCTGACTGAATAATATTGAATTGCTGTTAATAAAGACCACTATACAAAGTGTCACGCACTACATTCCCTAAGACAACAGTTTGACCCACTGTATTTCCTGAATATAACAATGCCACAAGCAGCACTGCCTGAAATAAATAATAATCTGCACTGTGCCTCCAAAAATAGATTATAATAGACACTGTGCTATCTGGATATTATTAGATTACTTGTTGTACTCCTGAAATGAATTATAATATTCACTCTACTCCTTGCAATTAATTATATTACACAATATACCCTTAGGCCTCGTTCACACGGCTTATTTGTCCGCGGATTGGCGCCGTACTCCGGGCCGGATTTGCGCTGCAGTACGGCGCCAATCCGTCGGAGTAATTACGGTAATCCACTGCTCTCATAGAGAACAGTGGATTCCGTCGCTCCTCCCCGCTCGGCGAATCCGCCGCGGGGGGGAGAAAGTGACATGCACATTATTTACGGCGCGTACGCGCCGTAGATAATGACAGTCTATGGGGCCGGGGAGCGGCGCCCCCGCCGCACTCCGGCCCCGCCCCCATCCTCCCCATATTCACGCCGGAGTTGCGAGCGCAAACCGGCTCACAAATCCGCCGTGAATAAGCCGGGTGAACCCGGCCTAACCATGAATTACAATACACGCTGTACCCCAGGAAATAATTATATTACACACTGTGTATCCCAGAATTTACTTACCGTATATACTCGAGTATAAGCCGACCCGAGTATAAGCTGAGGCACCTACTTTTTCCACAAAAACCGGGAAAGCTTATTGACTCGAGTATAAGCCTAGGGTGGAAAATGCAGCGGCTACTGGTGAAATTTAAAAATATATACCAATAAAATTACATAGGCAGATATAGGCTGGTACAGGCAGTTTAATGTCCCCCATAGGCAGATATAGGCTGGTATAGGCAGTTTAATGTCCTCCATAGGCAGATATAGGCTGGTATAGGCAGTTTAATGTCCCCCAAAGGCAGGTTATAGGCATGTATAGACCGTTTAATGTCCCCCATAGGCCGGTTATAGGCTGGTATAGGCAGCTATATGTCCCCATAGGCAGGATATAGGCAGGTAATTGCCCCCATAGGCAGGCTATAGGCAGGTTGTAGGTCCTCATAGGCAGGGTATAGGCAGGTATAGGTCCCCCTAGGCAGGTATAGGTCCTCATAGGCAGGGTATAGGCAGGTATAGGTCCCTCTAGGCAGGCTATAGGCAGGTATAGGTCATTATAGCCTGGTATAGATCCTCATAGGCAGGTATAGTTCCCCCTAGGTAGGCTATAGGTAGGTTATAGGCAGGTACAGGTCGTTATAGGCAGGTATAGGTCCCCCTAGGCAGGCTATAGGCAGGTATAGGTCGTTATAGGCAGGTATAGGTCCCCATAGGCAGGTTATAGGCAGGTATAGGTCCCCCTAGGCAGGCTATAGGCAGGTATAGGCAGGGTTTTAAAACAAAAACAATCACTTACCTCACTCCCCGTGGCACCGGCTCCTGGGCGCTCTCCTCCGTCTTCTCGGCACAGGCGGGTGATGTCATCAGGCCATGCACGCAGCGTGATGACACGCTGCCTGTGCTGGAAACTCCGGACAGCCACGAGTCTGTGGCCGCCAAGATTCCACTGCGGAGCAGGGAGTGCTCGCTCTCTGCACCACAGTGGTATCTCTTCACCTGTGTGCGCTCTGTAATTTTAACCAACCAATTTGGGGAAACCAGAGAGAAAAATTTCTTTATATTTAAAATACAAAGGGCAACAAGTATGAATAGGGCTGCGCCAGGTTTCGGGCATGCTTTGTGTCCAAAAACCGGTCGTAGTCCTATTCTATAGATGTATGAACAGTGGTACGCCCAAACTTGGTACATTCTGCCCCAGATACAAAATTTTTGAATGCGCTAGATTTGTGGGGCTTAGTGGGGTAGACATGTCACGTCAGCATCGTACGATTGCAACAAAATTTGTCATGAAATGTATGAATGCACCAAAGTTCGCCGCATAGCTGTTGTACAAATCCATGCCACTTTCATACATACTGGCACCTGACGTGTTGGTGTCAGGTTTCATACATGTTGCCCATAGTGTATAATTTGTCTGTGTCCTACAACAATTTAACTCCCACCAGCCCTTTCTTTTCTGACACTTCTAGCAGATCTTCCTGTGACACCCAGTCCATGTAATATCAGCACTGCCAGAACTGTAAGGGTGAGAAGTGTATTTTGATGTGTACAGTAGGTTAATCCAAAGGGTTAAAGGGGTTGTCTCACTACAAGGATTGCTTTTTATGTTAAAGATCTTGCAAAACCAAGTCACTTTGCAATATATGTCCATTAACAGTATTCTACCTAATCTGAGATATCTTTTTTTGTATGGGCTGCATCAGCTGCTCACGTTGCTATAGCTACAGACCTGTTCATTCTCTCATGATAGGCTGCCAGCACTGGTTGCTATAGCTACAGACCTGGCTTCTACTGCACAAAAAATAGAAAGCCAGTAAACACGCCTTTGAATTCAAAGTGAAACCAAGAAAACAGGACTGAGGTAAGATGAATCAATGTAGTGAGATAACCCCTTTAAGTGTTGAGACAGTGAAGCTGCGCCTGCAGCCAATCGGTGTGAAGCAGTTAAGTGGAGAGACGGCAAAGCTGGTGAAGCAGAGTGGAGGGGCTACAGAGTGAGGAGTATGCCTGACATGGTCAGTTAGTTCTGTTTAAGGGTTTAGTTAAGCCAATCCCTCAGATACCCTGTTTCCCCAAAAATAAGACAGTGTCTTATATTAATTTTTGCTCCTAAGGATGCACTAGGTCTTATTTTCACGGGATGTCTTAGTTTTCCATGAACAAGAATACTCATTTATTGTTGAAAAAAAAATCAACATTTATAAATATGCTGTATTCCTGTCATCACAAACATCAGCATAACTAGCTAAACTCTTAATTCCATCAAGAATTTCTTGTGACTATTTCCATGTACAACAATATATGGTACATTTACTGATCCTGGTATTTATGAACAAAAAGCAACATTTATTCACAGACAGTCCTATCATCATCTTCAGGAACATCATCACGACTCTCCAAACCCTGAATTTCTTGTGACTCCATTCCTTTTAGGCCTCGTTCACACGGCTTATTCTGGGACAGATTGGAGCCGTACTGCGCGCCGTATTCGCGCTGCAGTACGGCTCCAATCCGTCCCAGTAACTATGGTAATCCACAGTTCTCATAGAGAACTGTGGATTCCGTCGCTCCTCCCCGCTCGGTGAATCCGCCGCGGGGGGAGAAAGTGGCATGCACATTATTTACGGCGCGTACGTAAATAATAATGCAATGTCTATGGGGCCGGCGGGCGGCTTCCCCGCCGCGCCCCCGCCCCTGTCCCGCCCCTTATTCAAGCCGTAACTGCGGGCGAAATCCGTCCCGCAATTACGGCTTGAATAAGCCGTGTGAACACTGCCTTGGAATCATTGACTCCAATCTCTCATGCCTAGCAATAGCACTTTCCTTAGATGAGCACCTCTTGTACAGGTAGCCTCCCACACAAGATAAGACCTATCTAAATGATCTGTTAATACTAAAGTATGATGTGGGGTGAGCTGTAGCAATGACTGCTGCTAGGACTTATTTTCAAGGGAAGGCCTTCTATTTCTAAGCTTGAAAAAAATTGCAGTAGGTCTTATTTTCGGGGGATGTCTTATCTTAGCTGATCTTCCTTACCATCAGCGATTAGACAGAACTAGATCCGCTTTTGGGAACTAGGCCGGCTTTTGACAGAACTGGGCCTGCTTTAGTGAACTAGGTGCACTTTAGATAGAACTACGTCTTCTTTAGACCGAACTATACGCACTTTCGATGGAGCTAAGCCCACTTTAGCACTTCGTATAACTGAAATGCAAATGTCACAAATTTAGCGAGCCTCTCTCCTGCTTCAAGAGGCCTCTGACTGTGCTCATTCACTCACTGTCGGTAGTCACGTTTACTACTACTTCCGTCACTGTCACTAATGTTTATCATGTAGGACAAAGAATATTCCCAGGTTGGGGCTATTACCACAGCCGCAGCTTTCTTACTCCGTGATGCTGAACAGTTAAAATTTTATCCCAGTCCCACAACTTAGAGGCAGTCTCTTTAAGGAAGGTAACAGTCACAATAAGGTTCTTGTTCTGTATATTTACTACCTGTCTCACCATCTTTAGACATGGAATAGTAAATATTAACAGTACATGGAGCTTTAGCCATTTCTGTCTTAGGGGCCGTTTACACGGCACAGAGCAAACACCGGTCGGATTATCTGACCGGTATGTGTTCTCTTTTGGGGCCATGTACACGGCCGCAGGGGGAAGGCTTTTCTCCGTGATTTGCAAAGAAAAGCCCTCCCACTTCGCATTGACAGGTTTATGTTCTGCCCGAAAACCGGAAGGAATAATGAACATGTTCAATGTTTTTTGGACCGCTGGTGGTCTAAAAAAACATCCGCCGGAAAATCTGTGCAGTGGGGATCGCTGCACGGATTTTCCATAGAGGTCATGATAAAGTGTTGCCGTGGGGACAAGCCCTTATGGAGAGCTGCGTGGCAATCTCTTTGTTCACTGTACTGAACGCTATTGTTTTACCAAATGTCTTCACTGAGGAGGGCATGTCAGGGACTTGTTGATCAGGTAATAAAAAAGTTTTCTTTAAAAAAATCAAAGACTTGACATATATTGGGTTACAAGCTATCTTTAGGAATATGAAAGAAGTAGCAAAGAAGGTTATATAGAAAATTAAAAACATGCGCTTGTTTACGCTAATAAAAAAACTCACACTTCCGTGATAAAGATTTCTTATTGCCATCTGTCAAAGCGTATATTCTCTGTTGTACATTGCAGGAAATGTCAGAACAAGTGTATTTAACAGTGATGATTTATTTAAATGATAGTTTGTGAGATGGAGCTCCTGAAGTGTGTCTATTGGGTATGTATCATTGAGTTCATGAGTGTTATATGCAATTAGATATGCAGTATTGCACAAAAAATATTCTAAGTGCAAGAAATACTAAAAGTAATGGAATTGACTTCCATATCTATGTTTTGTATTTTTAAAAGTATGTTTTTACAATATATGCAGCGAAAAAAGAAGCATTTGTGGTTCACTCTGCGTATTGTCTTTGCATGTATGCTGGGAAAGCTCTATAGACTATAGTCTATTGTCAGACTAAGACCAAATTTCATTACTCCTAGACGAAGTAATTTTCCATGTCTTAATTGTGCTAGTTGTAACAACTTATTAAAAGGGGATGAGTTTAAACACCCTCACACTGGTCAACATTTCCAATACCGATACATGTGTGCATCTGATTGATTTACATGACCACATATCCACGTGGTTTGATTTACATAGGGCAAACCATGATGAAAGTTAGGAGTAGAATTAGTAAACATAAAAGTACTATTAGATAAGGTATGATCATTTTGCCAGAACATCAGCATTTTATTGAGACATTGCATAGTGTAAGTCAACTGAAATAAAGAGTGATAGATCATGTTCCTGTACTCAGTAGGGGTGGTTTCTTTACCAAAGAAGAAAGAGCTTAAATGGATTAAAACATTGGATAATTTATACCTATAGGGGGACATGTATGAAAACTGTCTAGGTCTAAGACTTTCTTTGTTGCCCATAGCAACCAATCACACCTCCCCTTTCATTTCATATAGGGCTCTGAAGAAATGAAAGGGGAGCTCTGATTGGTTGCTACGGGTAACAAAAAAAGTCTTAGACCTAAAGAGTTCTCATACATGTGGACCATAGTGTCTCGATATTAAATATAACTGTTGTGTATAATATTTTTCATTTTCGCCTTTTTTATATTTTTTTTTAGTATATTCACTTTGCTCGGATGATACACTCGAGTTCCTATATTGATGTTTGTATGGTAGTATATATTCCATAGCTGATTCTCTCTAAGGTTTATTTTAATCTTCACATACGGAGGAACTTTCACACAAAAGAAAGGAGATAATTCTAATAATAAAGTTGGATTAAGGGATTGTTCACACGGCACAATGCAAATCCCGACAGGTATTTGTACTGTTTTGCGGCCGTGCACACGGCCACAGCTTTTCTCCGTGGTTTGCGGAGAACAGCCCTCCCCCTTCTCATTAACATGTTCATATTCTGCCCGAAAACTGGCAAAAGAATGAGCATGCTCAGTGTTTTTCGAAAACGTCGGTCTGAAAAACCGTGTCCGTGCTGGAACATTCGTGCAGTGGGGACCGCTGCACGGATTTTCCATAGAGGTCGTTTTAAAAGTTGACACCCAGTTTACAGACGGTTTTCAAAACCGAAAACCATCTGTAAAACTGGGTGAATACCCGTGCCGTGGGGACAAGCCCTAACAGCCCTAATCTCCCTTTATATGCACGTGTAAATATGGGTGTATAACAAAATATTGCTATGCATAGACCCTTTTGCTTGTCTTTTTGAACCAGGTATCAGTCTTTAGAAACAAGATTTCGGTTTTCTCAGGTGTGAGGGTTCCCTCATATAAGTGCTTGTTCACATTGTGTGCCTTTTGATACAATCAGAGGTAAGGCTTAATACTACTTGTTCTGATAAACATTAGAAGTTGGCTGTTTTATCTGATATATTGCGCTTTTTGGGTCAGTATATACTCTTCTAGTGACATTCCCCCTATATTGTGTTTAATTGTTCTTTATGGGTTATTATATACTGTCCTAGTATTATTCCCCATTATGTGTAGAAGTTTGCTGCTTGATCTTTGCTTTTATCAGCAATGATTTAATGCTAAGAATTATATTTGGTGAATGAAGTGACGTGAAGGGGATGTGTTAAAAATTGTCCCCCATTAGGTTGCTTTCTCCTGTGTTTCTATTTTGCTTAAGCCTATTTAAGCCTATCACATGGTCAGAGACCCGCATGTGCATTGTGTTTGAGTACATGCTGGCATAAGTGCATTTGTATTTTTAACTGGAATATGCTCCTGCCCGTTGGCCTAAACAGTTACATGGAATGGGCTCTCTGAACAGTAACACTGCACGTTATAAATGTGTAATTAAGTGATTTTATATGAGCTAGCTACCTTCTCATGTACAATCCCATGTGTATGATGCATGTGGGTGTGTTTGCTAATAGATGGGTGATTTCTTTTGTGTATTGGGTATGTATAATTTGGTAATTTGAAGGCCATTTTAAGCCTTACAAATAAACTTTTTTATACTTGATGTTCTAATAAAGTGTGCATTTTTCTATTTTTTCATGCATTGGATTCTGTTAATGTTTTTTTTTTTTGCAATTTATGTGGTAGTTGAGGATGTCTGGCTGTTTAATTTGCTTCTGTATGTTTTATATGTGACTTTTGGATTGTTTTTGGAGTGCTGTTGGACTCTCCTTTTGGTTTAAGACCAAAAAAGTGTCCTTTTTGCCCTGTGGGGCTGGTATAAGTCAAAATATCACTTAAAATGTATAAGCACAACAAAACTTACTGGTGAACTTGTATTAACTCTGCCACACTTGCTCCTTTACCCCAGCAGACTATATCTGATGAAGGCTCCAGGTTGAGACGAAAACGTATATTTGTCTGGATTTCCATTGTCCATATCTAACACAGTATTTTTGATAGAGAACTGTTGAATACATAAAATATAATTCCTCACTTTCTGTAAAGCATCTGGATGGTGTGCCATTAATTATATTACAGTGTTTGCCTAGGAGTGGTATCCTACCCACAGGCACCCAGAACCTACAAGGAGGTCTAATAGGAGTGCGACATCTTATCTACACTTAGGTTAAGAAAGATATCAATATGGGATACCTCACAACTAGCTGCCATAGACTAATTTTACATTTCAAAGTAGTAAAAGATCTTTTACCAAAGTATCAGATCCAATTCTTCTGTCAATCCAAACAACAATTTCACATTCTGTAACATGTTGTTGGGAATACCGAGCTCAAAACATTCCTTTTTTTCCTTAAGCCTGAAATATTCTCTCCACCTTAGTTTGTGGGCGAAAATGTGCATTTAAACATGTTAAAACGTGCTATACGGGCAAACGACAGACCTTTCTGTAATCTCATTTCAGTGTGAGTGAGTGAACATGAAGAAAGATTAACAATTTGGCTAGAAGACCCTTGACTCACCTGAGTTTCTAATGAGCTGGATAGGGATTACTTTGATCTAAAAACATACTCAATTAGAGTCACCTGTTTTGATATTACTCCTGCCCCTGTTTCTAGAAAATCGAGTTCCTTGATTAGGAGTACACTTTTCTGAATCTGAAATGTCAGTTTTTGTTGATGAAATGTCTGTTTAATTGTTCTTTTTGTAATTGCTGCATCCACCTATAAGCATAGTATGCAACATATGTTCTTTAACCCGCTTCACGAACTGGCCGATCCATACCGTCAGGTTGGTTTGGGGGTTCACGCACCTGGAGATGGATAACGTCCTGTGGATAGCGCGAACTCTAAGGCCAGAGTTCGCCGCGAGCGTGCGCGGAGGGTCAGCTGCTATATTACAAGCTGACCCATCCCGCAGCGTCGGCCCACGACACCGGATGCTCCGGGGGGGGGGGGGCGGTTAACCCCCTTAATTATCGCAGGAAGATCGGGTCGCAATAATTAAGAGCGATGCAGGAGGGATCGTCCTCCTGCTGTCTCTGTCGGCGGCAGAAGCGCTCGGATCGGCCGATCCGTGATGCTCCTGCTCACTAAGACACAACGGAAAGGCAGAGAATGCCTTCCGGGTTGTTTATGGACGTCCACGGACGCCCAGGCGTGCCCCGTGGCATGACCCGGCATCGTGAATGACAGTTGTCATAGGAAACAGTCCATAGCAACAAGCTATGTATTCGATTCCCTATTGAATGAGGAGATCTAAAGATCTCTCATTCAAATCCCCTATGGGGAATGTAAGAAAATAACGTGAAAAAAGTGAAAAAAAAAGTAAATAAGTGGAAAAACATGGTAAAACATATAACACACACAAAATAAAGTTAAAAACTCGTTTCACCGCACTTTCCCCTTTACAAACGCCAATCGCCCAAAAATGATCTAAAATAAAAATAGTACCCATATTTGGTATCGCCGCGTGCGTAAACGACCTGCCCTATAAATTTCTGGGTAATGTTAATTAACCCGTCCCGGTGAACGGCCGTAAAAAAAAAACCAAAAAAAACGATCACAGAATTAAGACATATTATTCAATCCCGCAGAACTAAAATGGAAATAGCAAAAGCGATCAAAAACTCTAGAAACGCCAAAGTTCTGTACCAATCTAAAAAGTCAGTTCTCACCGCAAAAAAAAAGTCCTATACAGAAAGCTCTGTATACGGAAAATAGAAAATGTAGAGCTCTCAAGAAGATAGCGACTGCATTAAATATTGTTTTACACACTAAAAAACACTTTTCTTTTTTTTAAAGTGCTTCAGGCTTAAAAAAAAAATATATAAATAGGGTTATCGCCATATCGTAGCGACCAAAGAGTAACGCTACTTATCACGGATTACTGCATGGTGAGCCTCGTTAAAAATAAAAATAAAAAACACTACTAGGATTGCAGTATTTTCTTCACCATGGCATCCTCCAAAAAAATGGATTTAAATGCGATCAAAAAGGCCTTGGTCCCCAAAAATGATACTAATAAACCGTTTCAAACTCATCTTGCAAAAAACAAGTCCCTACACATCTCCAAGCACAGAAAAAATTTAAAAAGTTATGGCTACTCCGGGACTATGGGCGATGCAAAAAACAATAACATATTTTCTGGTATGAATAAAAGTGTTTGTTATTGTATAAAAGCAGTAAACATAAAAAATTTACAAATTGGGATATCCGGTGTAATCGTATTGACCTGCTGAGTAAAGCTAACCATGTCTACTATACCGTACAGGCACCGCTATAAAAAATAAAAAATAAAAAAACACTACCAGGATTGCTGTCTTTTGTTCAAAAAACATCTCACATAATACCTTAATAAAAAGTGAAACACCCCCCCCCCGCCCCCCCCCCCCCCCCCCCCCCCCCCCCCTCCCCCCCCACCCCCCCCACCCCCCCCCCCCCCCTCCCACCCCCCCCCCCCCCCCCCCCCCCCCCCCCCTTAGCATCAAATGCACCGCATAATGGTACCAATAAAAACTTCAACTCATCCCGCTAAAAAACAAGCCCTACACAGCTCCTGCACACTGCAAAATAAAAAGTTATGGCCTGTCAGGAATAGGTCAACATAAAAACGCAATTTTTTATAGGACTTATTTCTACTTGTTATAAGTAATAATAAAACAGAAAAAACTATATATAAAACCTATATCATCTGTTAATCTGTACCGACACCCATAGTAATAGTTATCACATCATTTCCACTGCAACGGCGAAAATGACTGTAAAATAGAAACTCAAAAAAACATGACCGAACTGCGTTTTTTCCCCCATTTTATTGCCCAATGCTAAAAAAAAAAACTATGGAATCACCTGTGCATACAAAAACGCACAGTTACACCCCCTAGATGAGATCCCTGATGGGTGTGATCCAAAATGCGGGCGACTTTCTGGAAGGTTTCGCCTGTTTATGCTACTTTGGGGGGCTATGCAAATGCAACTTGGGCCCCACAAAATCTCGCCATTCACAAAAGCCAAATAGCGCTCCCTCCTTTATACGCCCTGCCATTGGCGCCCCACAGCAGTTTACACCCACATGTTGGGGGTATTGCCGAACTTGGATGAAATTGTTAACAAAGTTTGAGGGTTTCTTTTTTTTTTTTTTCCTGGATTTTCCTTGTATATATGAAAAATTTTAAGGCTAAAATTGCAGATTATTGAATAATTTTTTTTTTAATTTTTTCACAGCCTTATGCTCTTAAAAAAAAATTGGTGAATCACCTGCTGGGGTCTATATACTCAATGCACCCCTGGATATATTCATTAAGGGGTGAAGTTTTCCAATATGCGGTCTATTTAGGGGTGTTATAGTTTTAGCACCTTAGGGTGTCCCAAACTGAAAATGGCGCCTAAATAAAAATCGTAGTTGAAAATGAGGCACCCCAGGTATAGTAGGTGTCCTCCTATTCTGGGGATTATGGTTAAAGCCAAATAATGCACTAGGGCCCTAATATGGGATATCTTCTAAAAACGGCCAGACCTGGGGGAATTGATATTAACAAAAAAGTTGCATTTACCTGAAGTCACATTTACCGGTTTTTATTCCAGTGAATAATGGATAAATATTGAAAATCTGCAAAAAAAAGTGGGAAATTTTGAAATGTCACCTCCACCTGGCTTTAATTTCTGTGGAAATATTCTAAAGGGTTATCAAAATTCACAAAATAGTGTTGTAAATTCGTTAAGGGGTATAGTTTCTCAGATGGTGTCACTTATGGAGGTATCTAACATGAGGCCCCTCAAAGCCACGCTCAGAAACTGGAGTGGTCCTATAAAAATGTTTATATTGCAAATTTTCTTGAAAATGTGAGAAATACTACTAAAATTTTCTAAGCACTCTAATGTAGTTATAAAAAAAAAAAAGACATTTAAAAATGATTGCCAACCTATAGTGGACATATGGAGATGCTTAGTTATAAACTATTTTGTGGGGAATAATTATCTGTCTTGCACGCAGAAATTTTGCAACTTTCAAAATCGCAAATTTTTCAAAATTTTCATGAAATTTTGATATTTTTAACAAACAAACAAACGAGTGTATGGATAAAAAATTTCTTACTTACTTAAAGCACAATGTGTCACGAGAAAACAATCTCAGGAATTCACTGGTAGGTAATATGTGTCAAACAAGTTATTATCACATTATGTGGACATTATGCAGATTTCAAAAATAGGGGGCTGGGTAAGGGAAGGTCAAAACAGGCTCGGGTCCCTTAAGGGCGTTACAATATCAAAATATCACAGAGGAATTGTTTGTGTTTTCTCTCCTTTATGTGATATTGAAATCTATCCAAGATTCCTTGAAGTTGTTTCTCTTTAGCAGTGAAATCAGTCTCATTTGCAAACTTATTGACAACCTCAATATGCTCCTTCAGTTTGTCCTTCTAAATGTCCTAATTGTGTGTTCCTCCTCAAATAACAATTGCATAAACTTAAATGGGTTGTCTCACTACAAGGAGTGCTCCTTAGGTCGCTCTAGCTACAGACCTGTTCATTCTCTCATGATAGGCTGCCGCATAGTTTGGCTATTAGCTACGCCTGGCTTCTACTGCAGCCTAGTAGAAACCGTTTACCATGCCCCGAATTCAAAATGAAACCAAGAAAACAAACCCTTTAAGGAAACTAGATGTACATTTTTTTCCCATTTAGCCCCCCAAAAACATGGGTCGACATGTATGATCGGGATTTGTACCTGATTTCAAGCGTATACTGCGCCTCACCGTTGCGAATTCCACTGTCGGGAAGCAGGGGGATGCGCTGTTAGCGCAACCTTCGCCACTTTCGGTATGCGCCTAACATGAAGGGGCGTGCAACGGGGGGCGCTGCGGGCGTTTTGGGGCGGGACGTGGCAAATTCTAAAAATCCGAGGCATGCATGATTGCAGGTCGGCAAAGTGAGAGGCATTCCAGCGCTTTACAACTCCGAAAGGCAGACCTGTTTATGTGGTCTATCTGACGCGGAGAGAGAAGTGAGTGTGGAGCGCGGAATTCTTGTTATGTGCTATAGTTCTACACTACAGCAGTACACTACAAAAAGAAATAATTGTCAAGGAGAATAATAATTAAGCAAGAAATCCAGCTCTGGCGGACCCAGGTCCCAGCTAGACCTGTGCTGTACTGCCTTTTGTTGTATATACTGAATTGCATTAAAGTTAAAAGCAGCCCAAAAACATCTTAAATTGTTGTTATGCAGAATGTTTAAGAAAACTTTTCACGGACTTTGAAATACATTTTATAGTAGAGAATTTTTTCGTAGGACATAATAATATCTTTGCCATTAATGTTTATTGGATACAATTTACTTATACAGTGATTTGTTAGAGCACTTGGAGATGTACTGTTTATTAAGTTACTTCACATTTAAATGGACAAATACCATTTTATTCATTCTTACTATGGGCAATGTATTTCCGACACGAAATCCGTCCTGAAATACATTGCAAATACGTGTCACATAGTGTGGCACGTATTTCGCGTCGGAAATACATTTACTATGGGGAATGTATTTCCGATGCAAAATACGTCCAGATACTAAGCTCATGGGAAAAATAGAAAATGCTGTGCAAACATGGGTCCCAGCCCAGACCTCGTGCTGGGCTGGCTCTTGCTGTACATACAAAATAGATAAAAGGGAAAGAAGAACAAATACTTCTTCATTTTTAATTTTAAAAAAAAGACCAAAATTAACCATCTATAAATCAGCATTGCCTTATTTAATGTAAAAATTTGTTGAATTCTCTCCCTTTTTTAAGACATTTTATAGCTGATATTTCTTTCTTTTTAGATCTTTAGATATATTTGCCTTTCATTTTAAAATGATTCAACTTTTTTCTATACTATTGAATTGGATTTGCTTCAACTTTGATTTTTCAATTATTCATTCATTTCATTTGAAAGACAACTCTTTTGCTATTCACTAACATGTTTAATGATTTTCTCGCGTATTTCCAGGCCTGTCTCGAATCGTAATAATATTAGGGCGCAGTCCTTCTTGCGCCTAAGTCCCGCAATGCGCCTCACACACTGGCGAGGCGCAGGGAACTTTACACCGCACTTTGTGACACGTATTTGCAATGTATTCAGGACGGATTTCGTGTCGGAAATACATTGCCCATAGTAAGAAGAATAAAATGGATTTGTCAATTTAAATGAAGTACTTAATAAACAGTACATATTCCAAGTGTCTAACAAATCACTGTATTTGTAAATTGTATCCCAATAACATTAATAGGCCAATATTTATATGTTCCTACGAAAAAAATTCTTTATTTCCCCCAAAACTATAAAATGTATTTCCAAAGTCGTGAAAGTACTTAATTTAACATCAAAAATAAGCCATCTGATGATGTTGTCCAGTAGTTCTTGTTAAACATTTTGCATAACAACAGTTTTAAGATGTGATTTGGGCTGCTATATTCAACTTTAAGCAATTCAGTATATACAACAATAGGGCAGCACCAGCACAGGTCTTGCTGTTAACCTGTGGTCGCCAAGCAGGATTTCTACATCACGTTAAATTACGGACGTTTAATTAAGGTCTGGATTTACCATTGGTAGCCATATCTAGCTATTTGTTCATTATTTTAGGCTGACGTTGGTGATGTATTTACGGACGTAAATACGTCACGAAATTACGTCCAGAACTAAGCCCTGGGATATAGAAATCCTGCTCGGAGAACCACGAAGAAGCCCAGCCAGAACTGTGCATGTGACTGCGCTCTTGCTGCTTAATTTACAAAAATTGAATAAAAGGTGAAAAGATCATTTTTTTATTAAAAAAAAATGGACCAAAATTAACATTGTATTACAACATCAGCATTGGCTTTTTTAATGTAAAATTTTGTTGAATTCTCTCCTTTTTTAAGACTTTTATAGCTGTATTTCTTTCTTTTGAGATCTTATAAGTTATATTTTGCTTTCATTTTTAAATATGATCAAACTTTTTCTATACATGGATTTGCTTCAACTGTTGAATTTTAATTTTATTATTCATTTGATTTGAAAGACAACTCTTTTTGCTATTCACTAACATGTTTAATGATTTTTCGCTTATTTCCAGCCTGTCTCAAATTTGTAATACATGTTAGGCGCATTCCTTCTGCGCCTAAGTTCCGCAATACGCCTTACACACTGGCGAGGCGCAGGGAACTTGACACCGCATGTATGAGTGCACTTCGGGCGCCGACATAAATGATGCACAGCTTTCACTAAAGATTGCGTGAAAACGGCGCTCCAACGCGCCGATCTTCATACACAGGCTCCACAGGCTGTTATATCAATGCACTAGGCTTTGAAAGGTTGGTGCTTTTTTTATTTTTCTCTCCGCATTTTGGAGGCCGTTTGGCACAGTGAGAGGTCTGAAGTTGACCCAAGGTGAGAGATAATATAGAGTAGGACCACCCAACTGAGATCCCGTTGTAAGCCGGGGTGGCTTGAGCATTTTTTGGCCAAAAAACATCCGGACATAGAATCTCAAAGTTTTTTCATATATTGTAGATAGCATAAAATGCTTCTTTGGAGATTTCCATGTGGTTTTTTTTTGCCCTTTTTTGCAGTGGTGTGCCACTGGTATTGGACTGTGTGCATATGTATATGTGCCGCAGCCATGCCAGTGCACCCAGGTTCGCAGTGTTTTTTTCAAAATGTTTTTCTGTGCAGAACTATACGTTGTTTTTGGGGCACATTTTTTGTTTTTAAAAACTAAAATAAGGAGAAGTAGTTTACCTCCATTTTGGTTTCCTGCACCCCCCCCCCACCTCCACAGGCTGTTATATCAATGCACTAGGTTTTGAAAGGTTGGTGCTTTTTTTATTTTTCTCTCTGCATTTTGGAGGCCGTTTGGCAAAGTGAGAGGTCTGAAGTTGACCCAGGTGAGAGATAATATAGAGTAGGACCACCCAACTGAGATCCCGTTGTAAGCCGGGATGGCTTGAGCATTTTTTGGCCAAAAACATGCGGACCAAGGGTCTCAAAGTTTTTTCATATATTGTAGATAGCATAAAATGCTTCTTTGGAGATTTCCATGTGTTTTTTTTTGATCTTCTTACATGTCGCCTATGGTTTCTACATCTATCATGAATAATGTGACGTGAAAACCTCTAGGGACAATATTGTGTTTAATATAATTATCAAGACTCTGGACTTCCCACTATTAGGATATTTAATGAACCGGAGCTGCGACAGAGAGGATGGGAGTCGTAGTCCACTATAGTGGAGAGGGGGGCCTGCAGATGAAGATGTTACTCTCCCTTGACACACTCTAGTGGTGGTAGTAGTTCTCTCCTGCCTGTGGTGTAATGCGAGGTATCCTTGGTGTTATGGTGCAGGTGCAAACAGACAAGAGGGCAGATGGGGTTAAACTCATGTAAAACATAAACTCTTCTTTTTATTTTCTGGCAAGATGTTGAACATAGCAAAATTCCCTTTTCCTTCATACATCATTCCTTTCTTCAGTTGTACAGCTAACAGGATAGAGTGGTCCTATCACATAAGTACCTTGTTCAGATTCTGCTTAAACTACAGGAGAACTACCTGTATTTCTTCTTCTCCATCTTAGACTACAAGGAGCAATTTCTAAACCCCAGTAGAACTGGATTTTATAGTTTTGAGCCAATCCAGAGGTATGCTGGGCATCAACAGGGCCATGAGGTCAAGGAGGGATGGGCTATACCTCGCGTTTCTATAACATCTTCCAGGAACCTATACTCCACTCCAAAGATGTATTGTTTTCAATCATAAAAGAAAAGCCCATGGCCAGAAAATAGGAAGGGTGCTGGTCCCAGGCCTACAGATCAGCTGCCCTATTGTAAGGGTCATGTAACCCCATCCATCTTGACTAAAGTAGAGTCTAACCAACCTAAATATTAATTTCTGCCATTTTATACACTACTCACCCTCCCTGTTTCTTTGGTGACTGCTCCTCTGCCTTCAGCTGAACATAACATTAACCCTTTCACATACAAAAGTTCACTTCATCATCATAACGGTGCAGTTTTAAATTCTCATCACAGCAACAACATTTTACAGGGTTCAGGGTTCACACAGAGGTCAGTAAGGCTATGTTACAATGCTGCCGGAAATCGGATGGTATTTTAACATCTCAGTACCATGGATTTTGATGTGGGTTTGCGCAAAAAAATGTGGCCGGTTTACAGATTTTAGCCGGCCCATTACATAGGAGTGTACTAGAATCTGCTGGAAGATAGAATATGTTCTATATTCTGCAGAAGTCTGGCGGTTTAGAAATCCGACAATAGAAAATTGTCTCATTATTAGTAGTATGCCCCTTCTGTATACTACAGATACCTGCTCTTTATGGGCATGAATGAGCTCTCTAGTTGCCTTGCTATAAGATGGAGTATAACGTTTCTGTATAAAGACTTTATCAGAGAAAACCTCTTTGGCTTCCAACAACCATTGTTCAGTATTAAAGGGGTTTTCTCACCAAGCAGTTTTAATGAGCATTCGCAAAGCAAGCTTTAGACTCACACTTCCTGGTCAGGCTGAGGGCAGGTCTATAACAGTGATTTACATACTGTATCAGTTCTCTTGTTATTTCCTAGCTATTTCTGTTACAATGGCATGACTGCAGGGGATTTATAAAGTGTGCCATACAAGGCTACAGAGCTCTAAAGAGTGAAAGCTTCTCATTTAGTTAAGTAAACAAAGTCTGTTGCTATAGATAAGACTATGCAGGAGTTTAACTTTAAAGTTTAACTTTTTGGAGCATAGTTTGAGTTTACACACAAATTACTACAGAATTTTCTTTTCATTTTTTTAATTTGACACCATTAACATTTAACACTAAATAACCTGTTACATTAATTCTACATGTTATTACGGTCATGTGGATACCTAATATGTGCTTTTTTGTGTAATGTATACATAGTAATGTTTATTAAATATTTATTTTTATTTTATTATGTACAGTGGGGAAAAAAGTATTTAGTCAGCCACCAATTGTGCAAGTTCTCCCACAGAAAAAGATGAGAGAGGCCTGTAATTGACATCATAGGTAGACCTCAACTATGAGAGATAAAGGGCAAATGTATGAACTTGTTTAGGTCTAAAACTCACTTTTTTACCTATAGGTTACTATGGGCAAAACAGTGAGTTTTAGGCCTAAACAGTTTCATACATGTGGCCCAAACTGAGAAAACAAATCCAGAAAATAACATTGTCTGATTTGGAAATAATTTATTTGCAATTTATGGTGGAAAATAAGTAGTTGGTCAATAACAAAAGTTCATCTCAATATTTTTTTATATATATCCTTTGTTGGCAATGACAGAGGTCAAACATTTTCTGTAAGTCTTACAAGGTTGGCACACACTGTTGCTGGTATGTTGGCCCATTCCTCTATGCAGCTCTCCTCTAGAGCAGTGATGTTTTGGGGCTGTCGCTGGGCAACACGGACTTTCAACTCCCTCCAAAGGTTTTCTATGAGGTTGAGATCTAGAGACTGGTTAGGCCATTCCAGGACCTTGAAATGCTTCTTATGAAGCCACTCCTTCATTGCCCTGGCGGTGTGCTTGGGATGATTATCATGGTGAAAGACCCAGCCACATTTCATCTTCAATGCCCTTGCTGATGGAAGGAGGTTTGCACTCAAAATCTCACGATGCATGGCCCCATTTATTCTTTCATGTACACAGATCAGTAGTCCTGGACCCTTTGCAGAGAAACAGCCCCAAAGCATGATGTTGCCACCCTAATGCTTCACAGTAGGTATGGTGTTCTTTGGATGCAACTCAGCAGTCTCTCTCCTCCAAACACGACAAGTTCTATTTCTACCAAACAGTTCTACTTTGGTTTCATCTGACTATATGACATTCTCCCAATATTCTTCTGGATCATCCAAATCCTCTCTAGTAAACTTCAGATGGGCCCAGACATGTACTGGCTTAAGCAGGGGGATACATCTGGCACTGCAGGATCTGAGTCCCTGGCGGCATAGTGCGTTACTGATGGTAGCCTTTGTTACGTTGGTCTCAGCTCTCTGCAGGTCATTCACTAGGTCCCCCGGTATGGTTCTGGGATTTTTGCTCACCGTTCTTGTGATTATTTTGACCCCACGGGGTGAGATCTTGCGTGGAGCCCCAGATTGAGGGAGATTATCAGTAGTCTTGTATGGCTTCCATTTTCTAATTATGCTGCTTGCCTACTGCAGATTCAACTTTCCCAGCCTGGTGCAGAGCTGGTGCAGTTTTTGGTGTCCTTTGACAGCAATTTGGTCTTCACCATAGTGGAGTTTGGATTGTGGCTGTTTGAGGTTGTGGACAGATATCTATTATACTGATAACAAGTTCAAACAGGTACTATTACTAAAGATAATGAGTAGAGGACAGAGAAGAAGTTACAGGTCTGTGAGAGCCAGAAATCTTGTTTGTTTGTAAGTGGCCAAATACTTAATTTCCACCATAATTTGCAAATAACTTCTTTCTAAATCGGACATTGTGATTTTCGGGATTTGTTTTCTCATTTTGTCTCTCATAGTTGAGTTCTATCTATGATGTCAATTACAGGCCTCTCTTATCTTTTTTAAGTGGGAGAACTTGCACAATTGGTGGTTGACTAAATACTTTTTTTCCACACTGTATTTTATTTATTTTTTCCACACTTTTTTTTTTTTACTTTTTTTATATCCCATTAAGTTATAATACACTTGGCAATGTATTAGCATACATGAATATGGTAATACATTAAAATTTGTATCAGTTTGACACAGACAGCAGTCAGGACAGCAAACAATGTGCCCTGACTCAGGCTTGTTATACAGACAGCCCTGGGGGGCTACTCTAGGTCCCCAGGACTGACTGTACTGACATTTCCCGGGCTCCATCAGGTCACTGTCCCGATCACTCGATGGAGCAGGGGAATGCCTGTGACTGCAGGAATCAAGGGGTTAAGCGCTGGGAATCGGAGGTTTCTGTAGAAATGTATCTAGACGTTGCTGCAGAAAGAAAACACACATTGCCCGCTGCCTATAGTTAGTGGGCGGTCGTTTAGGAGTTAACAGAAGAGTTCCATCAATATTGAGCATGTGGAAGAAGGTGATCTTTACAGTTTTTTAATTTGCAAAAAGCATATATAATTTTTTTTTACACTTCACAAATACTTGCTATTTTGTGTTGTTCTATTACATACAATATATATAAAATACATTTAAAGGGAACCTGTCACATAGGTTATGCCCCCCTTGCTGAGGACAGCACAACCTAGTGTCAGACATGCTGTTTCCAGTGCAGTGTCCCTTATTCTGTAAGATGCTGTAATTTTAGAGCATTTAATGCTCAAATCTTATTCATGAACAGGTGTTAGCCCCGCCAACCAAAGGCTAGCCCCGCCCACCTGGCAGTTATTCACATGGTTCTACCTATTCAAATCAATAGGTTAGTCAGTTGTGAGGTGGACGGGTCTAGCCTCGGGTGGGCGGGGCATGAAAAACTAACTCTTTTTATGACACTTTTCTGGCTGAAAGCTGCCAGATTTCAGCATTAAATGCTCTAAAACTACAGCATCTTACAGAATAAGGGACACAGTGCTGGAAACAGCAGGTCTGTCACTACCTTGTTCTGTCCTCAGCAAGGGGAGCATAAACTAGGTGACAGGTTCTCTTTAAGTTTGTGGCTGTAATTTTTAAAAATTAGAAATAGTTCAAGGGGTACGAATACTTTTGCAACCCACTTTATATATAACTAAGCACTAGTAGTTACCCTGGTAACTAATTAAAAAAAATCCACTTAAGAACTGCAGTATATATATAAATGTGTCACCATATTCAGACAGTCATGTCTTTTTATTTTTCTTTTGTCAGATCTGTGTGCGGGCTTGTTTTCTGGGAGGTATGCTGTAGTTTTTTTGGCACTATTTTCAACTACATATGACTTTGTTTTTCCTTTGTTTATAAGCATGCAGAATGAAAAAAAACTGTTTGTTTCATAAGGCTGATTTTGTTCCCAGTGTGTGTAAGTTCAGGATGTGCCAAGGCTTGTGGGAGTCAAAATGTAGATTGTGGTATGAACTTTGGAGCGACATGTAGAATGTGCCAGACTGTATGAACCTGTTCTTCTGCAGGTTATACATACATGCGCATTGTAATGCCATTACAACAAGTCTGGCTTAGGCAGACCACTTTTACCCTTGTCTGGCCCTAGTAACAATTATGCGCCAAAGTTTGGCATCAAAAAATCATAAATGTGTCTAATTATATGAATGTGGTGTGATACACCGCCAGAACGCCCCAAATCTTTGTGACATGAAAAAGTGTTGCTTCTGCGCTTATTGCGGCAAAGTTTGGAATGTGACTATTTATACATCTATAGAGCAGGTCTCCTAAAGCTTTTTGACGCCAGATAACTGGCACAGCCTTGTTCTTACATGTCGCCCTTTGTTTTGACGTATTAGGTAGTATGTCTCATATTGCATAGTGAATGACGCTGTTTGTGTTTGTGAGAGTAGATAACCTTTATTTTTGAACTGTGTTGTAAAAAAGTTGTGTTTTGTGAATATTAAAAAGCTGGTTCTGGCTAGTTTTGAACTTAACCCACTGTATTCGATTGTTAGTTTGCTCACTGTACTACAAATCTTCAACCATTTATAGTATAACAGATGTGAATGTATGCAAAATCTGCAGTAAAAACTTTACCACACCAGAACCTATCCATAGTTTCTAAGGAAAAAATTATGTTTTCCTGAAATATACAACAGATATCTTCTTCACTTATTGTACAATATGTAACAAAAATGTTATAAATCCAACAGTGCTGTAACATCAGTCACAACTGAACATTTGCTAAACTTGGTAATGTCATCAATGTTCTTTTAAAATGCTTTCAAAAAACCAACCAAAGAACCCCCTTTATCTGCTCCTCTTTGTCCCTCCTATTAGCAGTGCACTCCAGCATCATAATGCACGCATAACTACCTCAGTGTGAGGTTTGTTTCATTCCCAAAAGGCCAGTTTACTTAGTGGGAGCAAGAGGCAACTACCTCCTCCCTTAGGTTCATGGGAATTTTGCTGCAGGAAAAAAAAATCACTTTGGAGACCTCTGCAGCTGCCATTAAACAAAGCATTGAAAGTGCTTTAAAACTAAAAGGTGATAATGAATTCTCTAAGAAAGAGACTGAATTACAGAATAACATCAAGAAATTCACAATGTTGTTAAAAGAACGTAAACTCAGGCAATTTATAAGGGACTTAACGGAATTCAGAGAAAAAAAGTTTACTCTTTTCTGAATAAACCGAGTCACAGAGGTGGTGATACTGATATATCCTCATCAGACGCTGATTTTTCCTATATTGATCAAAGGAGGGGGACTCAACGTAATCTTCGTTCACCGTACCAAACAAGGAACAAAACATGTGGAGGATTGGGGGCGAATCGGAATTTTGGGAGGAAAACTTAGATAGAGACACATGCCATATGGGGGACAATGACTCTGATATGCATGCTGGCTTACCCTCAATGTCATTACAGCATACTACTTTTTAAGAAGGGGTGAGGCCCAAAAAAGTCTAGGAGGGACTAGTCCAAAGGAGGATAAGATAAGTAAGTCATGTTGGGCTGAAGTTATTAATCTGTCATCAAAGACAGTCAATGAGACAGAGTAGAGGTGTTTCTTTTGTCCCAAATACACTATTTAGGGCTTTTGATTGGGTCAAGAAAATAAACTTATTTGCAATGTATGTAGTTTGGTATTAATCCGAGGATCTTCCTGATGTTAATATGTTAGCTTCCCTCTTAAAAGAAAATGAGAGGGATTAAGCAAACTGAGAGATCGATCGAGCATTCTCCTCCTTGGGACCAGAAGTGTTCATTTGTGCCTATATAATGAGCTTGAAAAAAACTTTGAGATTCTTAGTTCACACGTTTTGATCAAAAAATGTTTAAGCCACCACGGCTTTACAACGTGATCATCAAGGCGGGTGGTCCTACGCTATCTTTACCTCTCAATAGAGCCAAATTCAGATTTCTCATAGGGTCAACTGACCTCCATTATCCAGAGAGAAAAATAAAAAAACACCAAACTTGCAAATATGCTGCACTGATATAAAAGCCTGTGAAGGTGGGCGGAGTGCAGGAAACCAAAATGGAGGCATCCCTTTCTCCCTATATATATTAAAAGCAATTCTTGCCAAATACAACGTATAGTTCTGCACAAAAAAACATCTATGAAAAACACAATATGAACCTGGGTGCCACTGGCAGGGTTGCGGCATATATATATACACACACACACCATTACCAGTGGCACACTCCTTCTAAAAGGGCTATACAATACATGGAAACCACCAAAGAAGCATTTATGCGATCTATCATACATGAAAAAAACTTTGAGAGTCTTAGTTCACACGTTTTGATCAAAAAAATGTTTAAGCCACCCACGGCTTACAGCGTGATCTCAAGGCGGGTGGTCCTATGCTATCTTTACCTCTCAATAGAGCCAAATTCAGACTTCTCATAGGGTCTACCGACCTCCATTATCCAGAGAGAAAAATAAATAATAAAAAAACACCAACCTTGCAAACATGCTGCACTGTAAAGGTGGGTGGAGTGCACTCCGTGGGTGGCTTAAACATTTTTTGATCAAAACGTGTGAACTAAGAATCTCAAAGTCTTTTTCATGTATGATAGATAGCATAAACGCTTCTTTGGAGGTTTCCATGTATTGTATAGCCCTTTTAGCAGTGATGTGCCACTGGTAATGGTGTGCGTGTGTATATATATATATATATATATATATATATATATATATATATATATATATATATATATATATAAATATATATATATATAAATATATATATGCGCTGCAACCCTGCCAGTGGCACCCAGGTTCACATTGTGTTTTTCAGAGATGTTTTTTTTTGTTGCAGAACTATACGTTGTATTTGGCATATATTGCTTTTAATCTATATAGGGAGGAAGTGATGTCTCCATTTTGGTTTCCTGCACTCCGCCCACCTTCACAGGCTGTTATATCAGTGCAGCATGTTTGCAAGGTTGGTGTTTTTTAATTTTTCTCTCTGGATAATGGAGGTCGGTTGACCCAATGAGAAGTCTGGATTTGGCTCTATTGAGAGGTAAAGATAGCGTAGGACCACCCGCCTTGAGATCACGTTGTAAGCCGTGGGTGGCTTAAACATTTTTTGATCTTAACATGTGAACTAAGAATCTCAAAGTTTTTTTCATGTATGATAGATAACATAAATGCTTCTTTGGAGGTTTCCATGTATTGTATAGCCTATATAATGAGTTTGTCTCAGAGATGCTCAAATATGTCCTTTCCCACAATTACTTTTTGTTTAACCCTTCAAGGTCCCAGCCAGTTTTGGCCTTCCTGACACAGCCATGTTTATGAAATCTGACATGTGTCACTTTGGACTACATGTATGAAAATTGTCTAGGTCTAAAACTCACTTTGTTGCCCATAGCAACCAATCAGAACTCCCCTTTCATTTCATATAGTGCTGTGGAAAAATGAGAGAGGCTCTTCGATTGGTTGCTATGGGCCACAAAGTGAGTGTCAGGGCTAGGCTGTGCTCAGGCTGCAGGGATCAACAGGCTGCAGCAGCTGATTCGCAACCCCACTCTGATGCACATGCTGCTGACAACTCTGTGAGTGACAGGGGCCCAGCCACTCCTGACAGGGGATGTGTCACACCAGCCAATGGGAGGACCTGGAGGCCACTCCAATCAGCTGCAGGGGCGGTATCCAGGAATCCCATTTAAACTCCCTGAAGGCTGGGTGCTGCGCCTGTGATATTCCAGGCTACCTTGTTACTTGTTCTTGTGTTTGCTTATCCATATACCTTACCCCGCCTGTTCTCCTGACTTCGGCTTGTCTCCTGTTTTTGTACCTCGCACCCGTTTGGCTCTTGACCTCGGCTTGGTTACGTTTATCCCTCTGGTTCTGATTTGTGGCTTTGTCGTTCCTTATTTGGTATTTACCCGGACAGTCTTATTATTCTACTTCCTGACGGCCCCAGCACTTAGGCAGAGCAGGGACTGTCACCAAGTTGCTGTCTGCCACCTAGGGCAGCACGTCAAGCAAGCAGGGACAGTGGGCTGGGTTCCAGTTCGGGCGCACTGCACCTCCCTTGACGTGACAGTGAGTTTTAGACCTAGACAGTTTTCATACATGTGACCCTTTATGTGAGTATAACTTTTTAAAGCTTTTACCTCTCCATGTGATTCAGAGAATTTCTCATGACACATTGTGCTTTAAGTTAGTAAGATATTTTGGTCCAAACAATCTTGTTTGTAAAAAGTATCAAAATTTCATGAAAATTTGGAAAAATTTGTCATTTTCAAAGTACTAAAATACCTTCATGCAAGACAGATAATTATTCACCACAAAATAGTTTATAGCTAGCATCTACCATATGTCTACTGCAGGTTGGCATCATTTTTTTAAATGTCTTTTTATTTTTTTTTATGACGTTAGGGGCTTAGAAATTTAGTAGTCATTTCTCACACTTTCAAGAAAATTTGCAATACACATTTTTTTAGGGACCAGTCCAGTTCTGACATGGCTTTGAGGGGCCTGTATGTTAGATACCCCCATAAATGACTTCATCTAAGAAACTACACCCCTTAATGTATTTACAACAGTGTTTAGGAAGTTTGTTAACCCATTACTGTATTTCACAGAAACTAAAGCAAAGTGGAGATGAAATTTCACTTATTTTGCAGATTTTCAATTTTTATTGATTATTCACTGAAACACGGCAGATGTGACCAGGTAAATTCTACTTAATATTGAGTCCCCAGATATCCCATGTGTGGCCCTAGTGCACTATTTGGCTCAAACACAAGCCTCAGAGTAAGTGGAGCACCTACTGGACTTTGGGGGTCTCATTTTCAATACAATTTAAGGTGCTAAAACTTTATAAACACCCCTAAAAAGACCCCATATTGGGAACATTAGTATACTGACCCCACAGGTGTTTCACAAATTTTTTTAGCATTAGACTATAAAAATATATATATATATTTTTCAACAATCTGCAATTTTAGCTTAAAATGTTTCCTTTTTACAAGGAATCCTGGAAAAAAAGGACCCCAAATTTTGTTACACAATTTCAATTTATGGCAATACAATACATGTGGGTGTAAACTGCTGTTTGGGCAAATAGCAGGGCATACAAGGGAGGGAGCGCTATTTGTCTTTTCGAAAGCAGATTTTGGTGGGTGTCATGTCGCATTTGCAAAGCCCACAAAGTACCAGAACAGGTAAAATCTTAAATGAAGTCGCCCCATTTTGGATCCAACACCCCTCATGGATCTCATTTATTGGTGTATTGTGCCTTTAGGGTGCATAGGTATTCCACAGTTTTTTTTAGCATTAGGCCATGAAAATGGGGAGGAACAAAAGGCAGTTCCGCCATTGTTTTTTGGGCCTTAATTTTACAGCCTTCGCCGTGTGGTATAAATTACATCATAACTTTACTATTGGGGTCAGTACAATTACAGTGATACAAATTTTATATAGGTTTTTATTTTTTTATTACTTTTACACAATAGAAATGTGTTTATTATAAACTGCGCTTTTATGTCGCCATAGTCTGGGAGCCATAATGTTTTTTGTTGTTTTTATTAGTACCATTATGGGGTGATGCTTTATATATATGATGCTTTGATCACTTTTTAATATGGTTTTTGTGAGCATTTGAAACAAAATACAGCAATCCTGGTGGTGTTTATCATTTTTATTTTTTACAGTGGTCACCATGCTGTATAAATGACATGCTAGCTTTACGCATCAGGTCGATATGATTACAGCGATACCTAATTTACACAATAAAAACACTTTTATTCAAACAGGAGCTATAACTTTTTTATTTTTATGTGTACAGAACTGTATTTCAGCTGTTTTTTTGCAGGATTATTTGATGTTTTTATTGGTATCATTTTTGGGTGGACAACGTTTTTTGATTGGTTTTAAATCCATTTTTGGAAGGCAGGGTGAAGAAAATACTGCAACCCTAGTAGTGTTTATTTTTAACAGCATTTACCGTGCAGTATACATGACAAGTTAGTTTTATTCTGTCGATACGATTACGGTGATAACCAATTTATGTAGTTTTTTTTATGTTGAAGTGCTATAAAAAAAGAAGTTTTTTTTATTGTGTAAAACAATATTTATGCATCGCTGTCTTTTGATAGCCATAACTTTTTTTATTTTTCCATATACAGAGTTGTGTAGGGGCTTTTTCTTTGCAAGACGACCTGAAGTTTTAATTGGCACCACTTGGCGTTTATATGAGTTTGTGATCACTTTAAATTCCATTTTGTGTGCTGCGGGATGAACAAAAATCGCAATTCTGCGTTTTTTTTTCTTTTTTGGGGCGATTGGCGTTTGTAAAGGGAAAAAGGGCGATGTATGTGTTTTTATTTTATTTTTCATGTTTGTGTTTTACTGTTTTTTCACACTTTTTTACCTTTTTTTTTAGTTTTTCACCTTTTTTTTTTTCTACTTTTTACAATAGGATAAATCGCTTTTATAATTGAAATCAATGCACAGCTTACTGCTGTGTACCGGTTTCTATGACGACTGTACTGGAGATACAGTATGTCTAGTGACCGCAGGATCTATTGGACATATAATACTTGCCGGTATGTTAAGATGCTTAGGTCTATTTGTATTTGGTACTGGGGCATACTAACATGGAGACGCGTCGCTGTGGAACTTCGTCTGTCTTCCATCCTTAAGGATACTGTGACGTGTTACCTTGGATATGCATCCATGTGATCTGCACTTCCATCGCTGAGTGCTGGGCTGGCGGGAGATGAGGACGCTTTGCCTTGTGTCATGGCCATGTCGCTTGACAATAGGAGGATCAATATAGCCGGTACTATTTAAACCACCTTAAATATTTATTCTGTGGATATCTGTGTCTTGTATCGATTGAGTGATATTTTCCATCTGGTCTTCCTATGGCTTATGATATTAGTGTTTTCTTATCCCCCCTTGGCTTATTACCATAAGAGTGAGGGAGTCTGTAGAGTCTTCCTGAGGGACAGATTGCTGGTTGGGGTCGCCCTTAGGCTAGGTTCACACAGCTTAACTGCGGGACGTAATTACGTCCCGCAATTACGCCGTGTGGCCGGGGCGGGAGTGGGGGAGGGAGCGGGGGCCGGCACTTCGCCGGCCCATAGACATTCATTACCAGCGGCGCGTATACGGCGCTGGTAATTCACATGTCACTTATCTCTCCGCCGAGCAGGGAGAGGAGACGTAATTCATAGTTCTCTATGAGAACTGTGGATTACCGTAATGAATGGGCAGTTTTCAGCCCGTAATTTGCTCACTCCGACGCGTAATTACGGACCAAAATACGGCCCATTTTAAGCCGTGTGAACATGGCCTTATTGGGACGGGTACCCCATTTTTGATAGATAGGATTTATACACCTTCTCCTCCCTATTCTTTTTGTAAGATATATGTCATGATCATGCCAGAAAGAACCCCAGCTTTGAGTTCTGGTCGCCGACCACGGCTGTTGCGACGTAAGCCATGGTTTCTGACATAGTGTCTACATTTGTGTTTACTAGTGTGAACTGGGTCTTCTTCCCGGCTATCTTGATTGATTCCTGGCCGACGCCCGGACCAGAAATCTTCCAGCACTCCACGGGTTAACCTTGCTCCTTGTTCCTGAGTGATTGACAGCTCTACCTTCCTATCTGGTCTTCCGTTTCTTCCTCCTATTGCATTTGTCCTTAGTTCTCCTGGAAGGTATTTAAGGGCTCTTCTGTCTCTTGTCCTTGCCTGTTTTACTGGTCTGTTTCTGCCTATAACTCGCCCTCTCTATTCTGTGCCTCCCTGGTTACCTTACTCTGTTTGGATCACGTTTATTCTTCTGCCTTCTGACTTTGTACCGCGTTCCCGATAGTTACCGACTTGGCTTGCTTGACCTTCCCATATTGTGTTTGTATTGTTTGTCTGCGTCTTGTGTTTACACGCTATTCAGTATAGTGCTCAGTCTTCTGGTTGGGGCCGACCTATTAAGGAGTCGGGCACCCCAAAAGGCAGGGACAGGGGTTGGGACCAGTGTCAGGGCCTCACACTGTCTGTGCTGTTCGTGCGCCCCTGACGGGTCCCTTACAACATAGGCCAAGGATAGGGATTATTGATTTATTTTGTTGACTATTGCTTTAGATTTATAACTATATCTTTTGAGATCTTAAAAGCTAAATTTAAGCATGTTTAACTGGCACGTTTTCCTTTTTATTGGTCGTCTCTAGTTTTTTGGGAGGTATGTGCGTCTATTTGAGGGTAGTTTTCCCTGTTACAAGGAATCTTTGTTGTTTTTTTTTCTTGTTTGGGCCTACCCTGATGCTGGTATCCTACTTCCATTAGTTAACAGCCAAGAAGCCAACCTTTCTTGCTTTGAGCCAACATGACTTGGAATTATAGCACCACCAATTACGGAAACTCACCAATCACTGCAACTCTATAGCCTAAAGGTAAACAATTAGTATTCAACATAAGAAGCAAGCAGATTTTTTGGAGATCTTTTACCGCTGTATTTTATTCACCATAGATCATAGAACGCTTATCAGAAGTTGAAAGCCAGACATTTTTCAATTTTATGTTAAAATAATTAACTCATTTAGAAATTAATGGCAGCAACAAATTAGAAAAAAGTTTGGACAGGGTCATATCTAACATTATCTAGCAACCCCTCTTCTTTTTACAACAGTATGTAAATGTCTGGAAAGTGAGGAAATCAATTGCTAAAGTTGTAGGAGTGGAAAGTTGTCCCATTCTTATCTGATGTGGGATTCTAGCTGTTCAACAGTTCTCAGTCTTTTATGTCAGATGCTGCAGACAGACCGGTTCACTATTTGCACTCTTCTTGCACTGGAGCCATGCTGTTGCTGTATGTAATATTTGATTTAATATTGTCTTGCTAAAATATGTAAGACCTTCCTTATAAGTGATGTGGAAGCATATGTTGTTCTGAAATCTTTATATACTGCTCAGCATTGATAGTGCCTTTCTAGATGTGTAACCTAGTCATGTCATAGGCACTAATACAACCCCATGTGTCTATGGTTTCCGTTAAGAATTTCACATTTTGATTCCTCTGACCACAGTACAGTTTCATATTTTGCCTCAGTTAATTTAAAATAAGCTTTGGACCAAAGAAGCAGCATTTCTGGATTTTGTTGACATATGACTTTTTTGCATGATAAAGCTTTAACTTGCATTTATGGATTGCATGCTGAACTATATTCACAGACAATGATTTCTGGAAGTAGTCCTGATCCCATGCAATGATATGCATGACCAGTTCATATCAGTGTTGCTTGGAGGAATGTATATCACAAGCATCCAATATTGATTATCGTTAGAGATGGGTGAATCCATTCTAACGAAGTGGAATTTGTTTAGAATTCTAGGAAACTTCGGCTCTGCACGAAGCCGAAGTTTAGGGTGATTTGCGGGAATGAAGCCTCTTTTTTATTGACAAAATGGCCGTGAGCACATGGCACTACGTGGGGCAGAGAACTCTGGGAGGAAGAAAGGAACACCCTCAATGACATGTGCAGACAAGAAGCCAATCAGAGACCGGCGGGCTTCTGTGACGTCACAGCCCTATAAATACGGACGCCATCTTAAATCCTCACACTTCTCACTGTGTGTTCTGGCATAAGCATCTTGTTGCTGCTGCTGTAGCACTATATTCAGGGGCGTCGCTAGGCAGTTTTATCCGGGGCTCGTGCCCTGGATAAATTACCTGCTGCCCCGAATCTTTCCTTCCCCGACCGGCCCTCATTCACTATAGTAGCGCGGTGCCGCATTTTTGTTCTCTTTGAGAGCCAACGATGCGGCGCGGGTGATTACTATATTTATCACTTGTTGCTCTGCTGAACGCTGCTGGGCTCCCTGCGCGCTGAGCAGGGTCAGGAGGGGTGCAGCGTCAATCATCTTCTCTGCCGCTGGCTTCCTTCTTGTACACTGCGCACTGCTGGTGATTCCTGTCGCTGTGCGCAGTGTCAGGACTCAACAGTGCTGTTGGGGCTTTCTGTAGAAGAGGAGGAGGAGGAGCGAGGCTGCAGAATGACCTGGGCCCCGGCATGCTCCTCCTCTTCCTAGTCTGTGAGTGCCCGCGCAGAGCCCAGCAGAGCAGCCGGCAGCCATATTAGGTACATGGGTAGGCTCCGTCTCATATTATTAGTTATTGTGACATGTCTGGGGAGCCAACATACTGTCACTGCAGAATAACTGTCAACTGAACTCTGTGGGTCAGTATAGCAATACTACTGACCCACAGAGCTGACAGTCTGTGACCACCATTATATATGCAATATACATATATAATGCTGACCCAAGAAGCTGGCCCACAGAGCTGACAGTCTATAGTTATATTGATCAGCCCTGTGGGTCAGATATATAATGCTGATCCACAGGTCTGATCGATATAACTGCTATCAGCTCTGTGGGCCAGCTGTTTGGGTCAGCATTATATATGTATAATGCTGACCACAGACTGTCAGCTCTGTGGGTCAGTATAGCAATACTACTGACCCACAGAGCTGACAATCAGTCTGCAGTTCTATAGATCAGCTCCTTAGGTAAGATATGTAATGCAGACCCACAAAGCTAATAGATATAACTGCAGACTGATTGTAGTGTTATCATAAAACTGACCCACAGAACTGACAGACTATGTCTGTGATCAGCATTATATATGCATTATACATATATAATGCTGACCCACAAAGTTGATCAATACAACTGTGGACTTTAAGCTCTGTGGGCCAGCTTTTTGGTCAGCATTATATATGTATAATGCTTATATAATGCTGATCACAGACTGTCAGCTCTGTGGGTCAGTCTGCAGGTATATAATATTGATCAGCTCTGTGGGTTAGCATCATATATGTATATTACATTTTATACACCCTTCTGCATTATATATGTATTGCAGAACGGTGTACTGACAATCACACCCCTTAGTGATGATGTACCCTAGGGAACTAAATGTTAAGTTAAAAAGATAATAAAAAATATAAAACATTTGTCACACAACCCCTTTTGTCATTTTACAAATAAAAACAGTTACACATAACTGCTATCGCTGTGTTCTTGAAAATCCGATCTATTTAAATATAACATCATGTATCCCGTACAATAAACACCTTACAAGACAAAAAATTCCAAACTCCAAAATTGCATTTTTGGGTCATTATGGGCCTCATATATGAAAGCTGGCTAGCAGTTAAATTGTCTTTGTTGCCCATAGCAACCAATCATAGCCCATAGCAACCAAGCAGAGATCAGCTTTCATTTCATATAGGACTCTGATTGGTTGCTATGGGCTCTTATTGGTTGCTATGGGCAACAAAGAAAATCTTAGATCTAGACAGTTTTCATACATAAGGCCCTTGCTCCTTAATGATTACAGTAGTAGTATTCTGCTCCCTGGCCTTAGCTGTAGTTACTTATGCCACTTGATTAAAATTAGTTTCATTTTAAATTCAGCCTGTTGGGGAGACCTGTAGACCTGCCTATCTATTGAGGAGCCCTATAGACATATCAACCTACTAGGGGACCTATAGATCCACCTACATACTGTGGGGCCCTATAGACCTACCTACTGGTGGACCCATCGGCCTACCAACTTACTAGGGGGATCTATATTCCTACCAACCTACTAGGGAGACCTATATACATACAACCATTCTGGGGGACCTATTTACCTGTGTAACTACTAAGAGGACCTATATACCTTCCAACCTTTTGGGCGGCATGTATACCTACCTACTGGGGAATCTTTATACTTACCTACCTACTGCGGCAATCTATATACCTAACTACTAAGAATACCTATATAGCTACCTACCTATTGGTGGAACTATGTATCTACCAACCTATATACCTACTGAGGGAACCTATTTACCTACCTACTAACAGGGGGGCCCATATGCCTACATACCTACTGGGGGACCTATTTATCTACCTACTTACTGGTCTGTCCTATACACATACCTCCCTACCATTGGGGACTATATTGCCCCCTATAGGTAGTTTATATATATCTGTCTACCTATTGAGGCGGCCTATATACCTACCTACTTATGCTATCTATATACCAAGCTACATACTAATGGGGACTATATACTTACCTACCAGTGGGTTATATGGTTATCTACTGGGGGGGCTATATACCTACCTAATGGGAGATGTGTATGTAATTCCCTACCTAATGGGGAGCCTATATAGGAACAGTGGGTGATTCCCTATCTCCCACAACAGACACCTGGCTTTCCTGTCATAGGAAAGTGGGTTGCTGTGGGATATGGGGTGTTAACATGCTTTCCTATATACGCCCACTAGTTAGGGATGTACCTAGACACCCCCCAATCCCAATAGGTAGGTTAATAGGTGATGGAAAAGTGAGATTCTAAAATGTTTGTGTGCTAAATTCTGCAGAGAGGAGTTGTGGCCAGGAGAAGTCATCATGGCGGTCTGGGCCGGATGGAGAAGGGAAGGGAAAGGGAAGGACTCCGATCAGAAAAGACATCTCCTGTGAGTCACTAAATGTAACTGCAGTGTAATCACTTCTATGTATGCAGAGCATGTGTGCAACTAATAGTGGAATTTGGTCATGGTCTGGCGATATTATTTCGTCTGTAAGTACCAATATTATTGGCTCTTGGTATTGTGGGATTTAAAAAATAAATTGTCAGCGCTGACTTTCATTGTACTGTGACTGCTGAGGTGATGGATGTGATCTATGTGGAATTCGTGTAAAATTAGTGACAGCAACATACGTTTTTTTTCTCTGTAAAAATACATGATGCAGTTTACGATGTTTTTGGACCTTAGCAATGCCTCTGACTATATTAAACCTATTATAAAACAAACTCGTTTTATCAGCGACTGGGGGGGAAAGACCATCACAAGTGTGTGTCATTTGCACACTTGTTACTCAAGCAGCGTTATTATCTATCTGTTGCTGCACTATATTGCACTCATTATAAAAGAAAATTGTTTTATCAGCGACTGGGGGGAAAACCATAACAAGTGTGTGTCATTTGCATACTTGCTATTTTACCAGCGTTATTATTTTCTTGTAGTTTAAGGGGTATTCTCCATAAAGTCCAGGGTGGGTGTACTTCTGTTCCATATATGTCTCAATTACATCTGGTTGTTCTGTAGGGTATTTAATACCCAAGGCTTAATTTAACTTCTTGATTGTGCGGTAATTTGGACCAAAATACAGAGTGTCTTTCCTTTTTGTCCTCTATACGCTTAAATTACATCTGGTTTTTCTGTACGATATTTCATAAACAAGGCTTAATCTAACTTCTTGATTATGCGGTAATTTGGACAAAAATACAGGATGTCTTTAATTTTTTTGTCCTCTATACGCCTAAATTACATCTGGTTTTTCTGTACGATATTTCATACACAAGGGTTAACTTAACCTCTTGATTGTGGGGTAATTTGGAGTAAAATACAGGGTGTCTGTATTTTTTTTGCCCCATATACGCCTAAATTACATCTGGGTGTTGTGTAGGGTATTTCATACCCAAGGGTTAATTTAACCTCTTGATTGTGAGGTAATTTGGAGTAAAATACAGGGTGTGTGTATTTCTGCCACATACATGCCTGAAATCCATCAACTTCAGACCGGTGGGGTATTTTAATCTGTGGCCAAGAGTTAATTCACTTTTTGTGGAGAATTTTGTGTCAAATCCAGTGTTTGTGTATTTCAGCCCCACATACATCTCAAATTCAGCCACTCCAGCCTCTTGGGATATTGCGATCTGTGGCGAACAATACATTTTTTCAATTATTTTTTGGTGTTTTTGTTAAACCTGATACTTTTAGACCCCCCCCAAAAAAAAAAGGTGAAAGGGTGTCCCATTTTTTTGCTTTGACGTCCTATCATTTGCATTCCTTTGACCCTTCAGTGCCCGCTTTAAATTTGGTAAAAATCCTTTCATTCAAAAAGCCAAAAAGTAAACGGGGATTGATCCCCAAAAATAAGTAAATGGAATATTTGCATATGTTCTGTTTTTTTTGTACCAAAAAGGGTTTTTTGGGTCCCTACTCAGACAATCCTGATACAAACAAGGACCATGTCATACTAGCCTTTAGGGCTTCTCTGAAAACAAAACGTTTGTTTTTCCTTTTTCATTCCTTGTGATAGATTAAAAGAAGGGGGAAAAACAAAAATAGTGGAAATCATAGAGTGGGGGGGATGGGGGAAACCGAAATTAGAAAACCACAGGGAGGTCGACTGAGAGAGGGGGTCAGTTGGCAGCGCATGAGTGGGCCACGATTTGGCAACTGACAGTTTGGGGAAAGGGGGGGGGCACATCATGATTGGGCCATAGACGGCACAAGTAACTGTGTGGAGGGGGGCGCAGAAACAGATTGGGCCAAAGAGTTGCACAATTTTCATTTTTTTTAGGGGGCGGCAGTGGGTGCATAATAGGAGGTGGCATAACACCATCAACCCAGAGATGACATGGTGACGTAGGGGGGAGATTAAAGATTTTTTTTTCCCCAAAATAAGAATTTACCGGAGATACCAGCTTTTAGGAGCCCCTGAGTGGGAGGGGTGGCAGAGCATTGAAGGTCATAATAGCCCAGTGAAGAGGGGGGAGGGGGGTGTCAATACATCCCTGGTAAAAGGAATAGTTGCTGAGGCGGGGTACCAAAAGAATCCAGGGTTTCGGGGTTGCTCCGGGTCTGGCTGGGGGGTACCAAAAATCCTGGGGTAAAGAAAGTGCACATAACACTCCAGATCATTTTGAGCTATGGAGCTGTCCCACCCAAACCCCCCATTCCCCTTCCATAACCGTGGCAGGGGGGTACATAACCCGCTATAGGATGGACAAGGCCAGTAGGAGCAAAAACTAATCAAGTACTTGTTTTTGTCCCCCGTTCGGCAGGTGAAAAAATCCCCCATTTGGGACGATAAGGGGGTAAAAAGAGGGGGGAAGCCAGAAGTCACCCCATTCCCCGGATGGTAAAAATTTAGCCTCTTAGCAGGCAAAACAGCATGCGCGGGCCTTCTGCCAAGGACTCGAGGGACCCCTGTTTCATATCCACTGTACACTGCCCAAGGGGTGTTTTCTGGGTCTCTTCCTCGTTTTTTCTTAACCTGGGGTTGTCCGCCCCTCTCCTGCCCCTGTTTAAAAAAAAAAAACCAACCCATTTCGCCAAGACACTGCTTGTGCTCCAGGTTTCCCCTCCCCCCTTTCCATTCAGCCCCCCCGGGACTATGGGGCCGTGAGTGAACGCCATTTCCCCTGCCCTACCAGACAGATTTTCAGCATTTTTCCCAGGAATGAAGTAGTGGAATGCGTTATTCATCCCGTACCCAACAACGACAATAACGATTTTCTCCACAAAGGACCTTTTGCAAATGCAGATGCACGCATGAGCTTCTTTAAAAACATACATGGGGCAAACCCAACTCATATCCTAAAACTTATTTACTAATTTTTTAAAGCGTTTGGTTATGATTTTAAAAGACACATAATCCACATACACCAATAGTCGCAATGAAAAACACAATAGTTTTAAACCATAAGTAGCTGATAGACTCCCGTTTCCTGCAAAATCAATGAGTCCAGGTTAGAATGACCGATAGTGAGCCCAATCTCGTTTGCTGAGTTTCCTTCTTCAAGCTTTGCAGCAAACGAGCTTCACTCACTTGCCCGGGTGACATCAAAATTACAAGGGGAGTACCCCCTGTAAATTATTTATAAAAAATCGTTTTGTCCCTTTCCTGTTCCAAAACTCCCTTTTCCCCTCAATTTCCCCCTGTTATCAATTTCCCCCCGTTCATCAATTTCCCCCTTTTTATCAATACCCCTGTTCTCAATACTCCCTGTTTCATCAAGACCCTGTTCCTCAAATGATCCCGTTCAAAAATTTCTTCCCCGTTCAAAAATTTCTCCCCGTTTTTTTATTGTTCAAAATTTTCCCCTGTTATTTTTCTCTCGTTCAAAATTTCTGTTTTTCTTTGTTTATAGTTTCTCCCGTTTGTTTAAACTCAAGGGGGGTGCTTTTTGTGTAGGAATGCAGAAGGGTTGCAAAGTTTCCTGGCCCTTTTCGAAAAAGGTCAAAGTCCATCCTTGAAAGGGAGGGGCAGCAGTACCAACAAGTTGGACAGGAGCATGGCAGCTTCTGCACTTAGGGGGGCTAAAGCAACTGTTGTCTCTTGGCAAACGCTTGGTGAAACGCTGGGACATGAGTGCCGGGGCAGGGGCATCTGGGCCCGGTAGATGATGTAAAAGACAGGGAGGTCTTTGGAAGGGGGGTGAAACTTTGACTGCCTGAAATGGGGGCGGCCACTGGGTGCTACTGCTGTTGCTGCGACAGGAGGGGCCCCAATCTGAGACACGTTTTTTCCCCCGTCCAATGTATAGTGACACTGCAAGAAGTTGATGCATGGCTGAGGTTACTACGTTAGGTACATGGTCACGCTTTACTTTCTGCCCACAGATTCGACATATAGCCATGTTCTCTTTCTCTGGTGTCTTAGCAAGAAACTGCCACACTGCCGAGTAGATGATTTTACCACCAATGCTCCGCATTGACTGACTGTTACCGTCGCTGCTCCGGTGAGCCCCTGTGCCGCTACTTTCTGTGACCTTCAAAGGGGCTGGTCTAAAACATGGCTGTTTGGCTCCCAACCTCACACTGCTGCTACCCTGCTGACTCCCGGCCACACTACCGACTTTTCGACTGCGCCACTGCCTGACACGCAAGCTGTCGCTCTCTTCTCCCAATGATAATGATGAAGCCCTCTCTTTCAGGGCCAGGACAATGGGTAGTCAAATGTAGGCGACCGCCTAGGGCGCCACTTCATCCCAGGCAGAAAAGGTGGCACAAGGAGGCATCATATGGCCCCCGTAATGGTACCAAAAAAAACATCAACTCATCTCGCAAAAAACAAGCCCCCAATCAGCTCCATATACAAAAAATTAAAAAAGTTATGGCTGTCAGAATAGGACAACATAAAAAAGCTACTTTATATAAACTCACTTGTATTGTGTAAAAGTAATAAAACATAAAATTTATATCATTGTTATTGTACCGGCCCTCATAGTAAAGTTATCCTGTCATTTATCCTGTATGGCGAATACTGGAAAAATGAAGCCCAAAACAATGGCGGAAAAGCGTTTTTTTCCCCCCATTTTCATAGCCCAATGCTAAAAAAAACTACGGAACAATTGTACACCAAAAATGCAATATACACCCCTAGATGAGATCCATGAGGGGTGTTGAATCCAAAATGGGGCAACTTCTGAAAGGTTTCACCTGTTCTAGTACTTTGGGAGCTTTGCAGATGCGACATGGACCCGCCAAAATCTGCGTTCCAAAAGGAAAATAGCACTCTCTTCCTTGTACATCCTGTTATGCACCCAAACGGCAGTTTACACCCACATGTAGGGTATTGCCGAACTTGGAAGAAATTGTGTAACACAATTTGGGGTGCTTTTTTTCAAGGAATCCTTGTAAAAATTAAACATTTTCAGCTAAAATTGCAGATTATTGGAAATTTTTTATTTTCAGAGCCGAACACTCAAAAAATTTGTGACACCCGTGTGAGGTCGATATACTCACTGCATCTCTGGATATATTCCGTAAAGGGTGTTGTTTCCAATATGGGGTATTTTTAGGGGAGTTTATTAAGTTTTAGCACATTAGGGTGTCCGCAAACCTGAAATGGCCCCTAAATAAAATGGTAATGAAAATGAGACCCTAGAGTCCACTAGGTGCTCCTCCTATTCTGGGGCTTTGGTTGAGCCAAATAATGCACTAGGGCCACATATGGGATCTCTCTGAAAACGGCAGAATCTGGTGAATCAATATTAAGTTGCATATCCCTGATCACATTTACTGTATTCTTGTGAACAATGTGTAAAAATTGAAAATCTGCAAAAAAAAGTGAAATTTTGAAATTTCACTTCCACTTTGCTTTAATTCCTGTGAAACACCTAATGAGTTAATAAACTTCCTAAATGCAGTTTTGAATACTTTAAGGGGTGTAGTTTCTTAGATGAGGTCATTTATGGGGGTATCTAACATACAGGTCAATCATAGTCACATTAGAACTGGACTGGTCCCTAAAAAATGTATATTGCAAATTTTGTTTAAAATTTGAAAATTACTACTAAATTTCTAAGCCCCCTAATGTCGTTTAAAAAAAAAAAAAAAAAAGACATTTAAAAAAATGATGCCAAACTACAGCAGACATATGGTAGATGCTAGTTATAAACTATTTTGAGTGGAATAACTATCTGTCTTACATGCAGACATTTTTGAGGTTTAAAATTGTTAAATTTTTCAAATTTTTCACGATTTTTTGATATTTTTCACAAATAAACAAGCATTTTTTGGACCAAAATTTCTTACTATCTTAAAGCACAATGTGTTGCGAGAAAACATTCTCTGAATCACATGGATAGGTTAAAGTGTCAAAATGTTATTCTCACATAAAGTGACACATGACAGATTTCAAAAATGGGGCTCTGTCAGAGAGGCCAAAACTGGCTCCGGCGGTAAGGGGTTAAAGGAGATATGTATGGAACTAGGCTCATCAAAGTGCATTTAAGCATCTTTTTTCAAGTGTATAATGAGCCTGAATGTATGAAAGTGTTTTTTGTACGCTCATAAATAGTGCTTAAAGTTCATTGCGCCTCGACTGTGTGTTTGGTGCATTATGGAACTTAGGCGCCTTAGTAATATGCCTAACATGTATGAAGGCTATAGATAAGCTGGAAATAAGAGAATAGCATGTCAGTGAATAGAAACTATGGTACTGATCCTGCTTGGTGAACCACAGGTCCCAGCAATACCTGTGTTGTGCTGACTCTTGCTATATGTGGAATAAAGGGTGAGAGCAGCAAAAATACATTTCAAATTTAATGTAGTAAAAATTAATAATCTGAACAACAACATCAGTGGGTTACTTAATATAAAATTTATTTTAGATTCTATTAATTTTAAATACATTTTATAGGATATATTTTTATATTTTTGGAATATTATATATTTTTATATTTTATTTGATAAAACTTTTAATTATATTTAAATAAATTGTATATAGTTTGATCATCATCATAAATTACTTTTTATTATTGTAAGTTGAGAAATATTGGACATTGTTTTCTCTAACATCAAATCTAGCTCCACTTCAACTTGTTCAGGCTCAGGCAGACAACATTGAAATAGGTCTGGCTGTCGGAGCAGTAATGCACCTAGTTTTGCCGAACCACATTCATATATGTATCTAATATTACATGTGGTGCGCCACGACCCCAGAATGCCCCCTCATGTTAGGCGCATTAAAAATCATTGAGTCTTACGAACAATGTACCTAACACATTCATTAGGTGCATTAGACATGATAGCCAGCTCACTTTGATGCATTTTACGCCAGAAAAGGGTGAAGAACTCGATCATACATGTCTCCCTAAATCTCCCTTCAAGTTTGTCTGAACGTTATAATAGCCCCATAAGCCATGTCAATAGGCTACAATTTAGTTACTAGGTATATTATAAAATATGAGTAGTGGATCTAGTAAAATTTTGTAACATGATTTTCATATATGTAATATAATTTGCTATACATAAATCTATGCACATTTTAATGAATACAAAGTATGATTATGTGCTTCAATTTTTTTTTTTACACATGACAAACTTGTATAAATTTATGTACAAAATAAATGTATTAAAAAACCCATGAAAATATCTAAATAGAACCTATTTTTCAAAAACGCTTAGGAAGTACTGCTCAGTCATTTCTGAAAATGTATGTTTGATGCCAATGTTGAAGTCTTCTGCTATATGATGGCAATGCTAGGAATGCTAAACAATCCATCTGTTTTAAGAGGGAAGATGACAGATTCACGTTTCAAGTCCACTTTTTCACATATGTTGTTTCTTTTCCAAAAAAGGGATGAGACTTTTGAAGGCATCTGGTGGCTACCATCCATTAATATACATACCATCATGCTGAGAATATGTTAACAACACTTTCAGAACTGAAAATATGTCTGAAATACTGTAACTTACGTCTTTCAACATATGCGATATTAGGAAGTCATGTATGTGTATCTTATTTTATCTATTTCTATATCTGTATGTACATTTCATGTATAGAAAATTACTTATATTTTGTAGATGATTTTTCATATAAGTAAATTGTTCAAATCTGCTAAAGAGCAGACACAGTTATCTTAAAAGGTTTGTGCTGTCCCATATGAGGGCCACATAATAGAGACATTGATTGTAGCGTTGTAGCTTTTCTAAAATATAGTTTCTCTAGTGCAGAGCAAGCAAGCACACTGCTAATCTTCCTGATTGACAACTTTCCATTTAAGCACAATATAGGCATTAAGGGCAACATGCATAAACAGGGCTGCACCTTTTTTTGGTGTGCTTTGAACCAAACTGTCATAGTCCTGTTCTATAGATGTATAGACCGTCATACACCAAAAGTAGCCGCAATTTGTACCAGACATGACACTTTTGAATGAGCAAAAGATGCAGGGGCTTGTTGTACCAGATTCGTACAATGCACCAAAGTGGTGTCAAAGTTTAATGCGAAACTGTCGTATAAATCCATTCTAGTTTTAAAGTGGCATGGCTGAAACTACTTTTGGCATAGAATGGGACACATTTATAAAGTGCTGTGAGACACACTATTAGAAACAGAGTCGGCGCCAAGTTCATAATGTCCCCCAAAGTTGTCAATCAGCTGCAGGCGGTGAGGGGATGCCCAGGACTAGATAGTGTGCACATCATTGGGAAGACTAGTGCACTTAAAGTGAACCTGTCACATAATTTTTGCTCCCCTTGCTGAGGACAGCACAAGCTAGTGACAGACATGCTGTTTCCAGCACTGTGTCCCTTATTCTGTAAGTTGCTGGAGTATTTAATGCTCAAATCTGCAGTTTTTAGCTGGAAAAGAGTCTCGTTTATTCATGAGTAGGTATTAGCCCTGCCCATCAGACAGTTATTCACATGTTTCTACCTATTCAAAATAGGCTAATCAGTTGTGAGGTGGGCGGGACTAGCCTCATGTGGGCAGGGCATGAATTTAACTGACTCTTTTCATGACTCTTCTGGCTGAAAACTGACAGATTTGAGCATTAAATACTCTAAAACTACATCATCTTACAGAATAAAGGACACAGCGCTGGAAACAGCAGGTCTGACACTAGCTTGTGCTGCCCTCAGCAAGGGGGGCATAACCTATGTGACAGGTTCACTTTAACTTGCTGTACAGGAGGTAAACACTGATTCTAAGAATACTCCTGCAAGAGAAAGCTAAGCAGTATTGTCCTACAATCAGGATCACTGTCACTACTCTGTGCTGCTCTCAAATCAGGCAGAATAAACTTTGTTACTGTGATTGTATGAGATTAGAACAAAAGGTCTCCTTTTCTTTCCAAATTAGCTGCCACGTTGGTCAATGGGCTTTATCTGCTATTTCACTTGAGACCCATAAAGCTGTTTTCTTCCCGAATCATACTTACGTGGGGTTCTGCAGTTAACACATCTTTGGAATCTCCTGGAATGCTTGCCCACATTTACTATTGTGTTGTGCTAAAAAAAAGTGTCGTAAAATGTGACAAAAAGTGGTGCATTTAAGGCGCAACATTTACCAGTGTGTTTTAGACAAATTTACTATGGATACTTTAGACACTTTTGCAACCTCTCCAATATAGCAACGTGGCTTAGCAGAAAGTGGGTGTGGGCATGATCACAATGTGACATGTTGCACCACAAACTGCACCAAAATGATGCTAAAATTTTGCCATAGAAAGTAAGCCAACTAATAGTTACAAAGCTAAACAAGTCTAAAGATGTGCCGAAGTTATCAGCGTGAACCGATACAATAAATCTAGGATATTTGTGGACTTTCTAAGTGTACACTGTCTAACAGTTAGTCAGCAATAGTAAGTGTGGTCCACTGAGTCCTGAGACATAATGTAATTTATGTTTGTGCAGATCAGTATATATGCAAGTCTAATTTAAACAAAAAGAAAAAAAAAGTTTATATTGTTTGTGGGGTTACACTAAATTTCAGCATCATCAGTAATTTCTGATGTTATTCCTCACATTCTAATTAGTATACACATCTTTCTACACAGTTTTTATTTTCCATGAAAATTAGATAAAATAACCTAGTGGCTAAATTACTTAAATGATCTAAAATCTCAAAACCCAACAAAATGAAGAGCTATAAAAGAATAAAATGCATACAATAAAAAGATAGCAAGACACATTGAAAGAGAGTAGTAAAATATTGGTGTAAATGTGCATCATTACACAGAATCATCAATCCATTTATGACTTTCATTTATTTAAATTTATTTCAGGGTGATAATTCCTATATATTTTTTGTTGCCATTGTCTGTTATTTATAAAACCCCCTTCATTCCCATATGTGTGTAGATGTAGCAAAACCAAATCTGACAGCTACCGCTCCACAATATCACGGCACAGAAAGTTATTTCATCTTTTCCAATGCTTTTCAATGGCTTTTGTTTAGAGATAAGAGCTGATAACATGAAAAGCTGTGGTACCATGGTCAAGTTAAACTCTGCTACATCCATATGAATATTTTATATAGCAACAAACATCAATATCATTCTTGCTCATACCGTTCAGTAATTCCGGGCACTGAAAACATAAGTACCCTAAGGGAACTAAAAGTACAAGTGAAAAAAATAAAAATAAAAAAGTATATATTTTAAATATTCAAAACACCTTTTTACAAATAAAAAACTAATGTATTGATATTGCTAAAATTGCATTTTGTGGTCACTTCTCACCCCCAAAAAATTGGAGCAAAAAGTGATCAAAAAGCCACATTGTATACCAAAATAGTACCAACAAAAACCACTTCAGACTACAAAAACAAGAAAAATAAAGAAGTTATTGATCTTAGAAAATGTCACTGCAGAGCAAATGTAAAAAAAAAATTTTGGGCGACATGTATGAATGTAACTGTGCCAGATATCTGGTGTCTTTTCAGCCCGATATCAGGCGCAGCCCTGTTCATACATTTTTACATCTCCCACATGCCACTCCTGGGCACATTACATAGCGCCTGCGGCACTTTGTAATGCGCCTGATCTCGGGGGGCGTGCGGGAGTCAGGGCGCACTAGAACTGTAGCTAAGCTACATATTTGTAGCTTTGCTATGGCATTTCTAGGCGCATTACTGCTGGAACAGGTATACCACTTTGAAAGTGGTATACCTGATCCAAAAAAGTGGCCCGAGAGCTAGAATGCGCCTGATATATGACCCGCTGTATAGCGGGTTCATAAATCAGACGCATTCTAGACTTATGTTAGATGCATGAAATTTGCCGTGTTGACGCCAAATTTCATACATGTCGCTCTTGGTGTTGCTGGACTGACCTGCAGAATACAGATATTTCATTTAAACCTCACAGTGAACTCCATAAAAACTAAATCGATGCAAAAAATAAAAAAAGTCACGGGTAAGTAGTAATACAGCATTCTGTGGGGAAAATTGCTTGTATTAGGTGCTTGTTTTATAAACTGTATTCAAATATTGAAGGACAACAGCACACCAGTTTCTAATTGAAGTGAAAATAAGTAGAATTTATTATACATCCATAAACAAGCTCCTCAAGTGTATAGGATTATGTGAACAGAGAAGAACTGACTTATAAATGTTGTGATTCACGCCACAGCCTCTGTCTTGGGCTGGGATGTGTTCATGCCTGCTCTGCTATTGCTGCTGTCTCCCCGGTTCCTGTTCCTGCTGCGCAGGCACTAAGTACTCACCAACCCTCGCTCCTGTTCCCGGGGCATCCTGGGGCCCCGTGCGGGTTTGCCTCCCTTTGGGTTTTGCATGGTGGTTTGCTCTGTTTTTTAAAAGGGACAGTTTTCACAATTACCTGGCATTTCCCTTTTAAACCCTTTTGGGGTTTATAAGGAATTTCCCTTGCCCCCCTTTTTCCTGGTCAGTTCATTAATTTTCCAATGGCTCCTAAACCACTGTTTTTCTGCTGTTCCCTTTTTGGGGTTTAGTCGGGTTTGTTCCTGGGTATGTCAAACCCCTTTGCTGTTTCCTGTGTCCTGAATGTCTGTTACCTGGGTTTTCCTGTTTCTGCGGGATCCTGCCATTTTTGCCAGTTCCCTGATCCCCGGGTTCCGGGCTTTTACTGTTATCTCCCCTTCCTGATATTTGTTTGCTCTGCTGTTGCCCCCCCTTTGTTGCCTGTCAGAAATTCCCCCCCGGGCCCAAGCTTCCGTTTAATTTAAACCCTTGTTTTTGTTTTCCAGTTTGCGTGACCTTTTACCTTGTTCTTTTTGTATTTTCCCATTTCCCTGTTGTAGCTGCCTGGACTCAGTCCCCATGCACTTCGGCGGGACCTGCGAGTGGGCCACATCAGGGATAGCGCCCTTGGGGGGTTCCCGGGGACAAAATCCTTTCCCCGGCCTTGTGGCGGGCCCGGAAAGCCCAAATGGGCCTTTACAAAAACCCCTGGCGTGGTCTGCTATGCCACCATCTACACTCATGGTGGTCCAGAAGATCCGCACCAAGCACCTTGCATCCACAGTGTCAGTTCATTCTGTAACGTTCCGACGGTGACTTTTGGAAAGGGAACGTCGATCATCGGGAAACAGGTGTGGTTTCCACTGTGTTTTTTTCCCCCCCGTGGCGACACGGTAGAGTTGGGGGAACCCTTTGCCAGGGAGCGGGGGTTCAAAGGGGGCCCCCCGGTCTTCCCCAAAGAGCTCGCCGCAAGGCCGGAATGGGGTAAGCTGCAAAGGGGAAATCCCCCGGGCACTACCCCCGCGTGGTACCCCTGGTGTCAGGCAAATTGCAAAGGGCAGGGACAAAGGACCCCTGGAAGGGTTGACAAGGGAGGTGTATAGCCGTAGGAGGGCTATGGCTCCCCGGAGGGAAGCAGACTTTGGGCGCGGCAGGAAAGCAAACAGGGGTTAACGGGGTGATAAATTTACAGGGGAAAAACGGCAGGTTTTTAATTTAACAGGGCAATGGCAGGAACAAAAGAATAAAACAGATGCAGGGAAAAACAAAGGTTTAAAGACAGGCGAGGTCAGGAGCTCTGATGGACCATAACGAAATGACTTCAGGAATCTCAGGAACAGCAGACCACAGGAGCAGGTCAGGAGCTATGATAGACAATAATGAACTGACACTGGAGCAGAGGCAGGAAGTTCCTTATATCTAAAAAGGGCACTTTTGGCCAAAGGGAATTGGGAAAAAAGAGCCGCCGCCAAAGCCCTTTGGGGCGACGCTGCATAGGTTTCCGGAAGCGGGGGCCGAGGGGGTTTGGGGAAATATTTTGGTGCCAGTGGGCATTGCTGCCGGACACTTACGCTCACCGCTGCAGGGACAGGAATTTGGGACGGGTAAAGTTTTTCTAGTGAGAGGCCCGCAGACAGGGAAAAAAAAAACGTCGCACCCCAAAACAGAGGCCTTCGGGGGTGAAAGGGGATTTTAAAAAAAGAGTTTTCACATTGGTGTCAGACGGAAATATATGAAGAGCAGCCGTAGCTTTTGGGGTTTTCCCGCTTGGGTGCCGCTCCAATTTTTACAATATAATTTTTTTTTGACCCAAAGGGGATTGGCCTCTCTAAAAGTCCCCTTTCTTTGTTCACATTTTTTTTGTCCCTTTGTGGGTTGTTTATGGATGTTTTAATAAAAATTTTACTTATTTTCAAATTCAAAATTTGAAACTGGTGTGTGTTTCCCCTTTTTGTTAAAAAAAAAAGGTTTTTGGAAAAATGAGGAAGAGCTAAAGAGGGATTTTGGGAAAAAAAAATTTTTTTTCCCGTTTGGGAGGGAAGGGGGGTACATGACAAAAAACAACCAGTTTTTCTATTTTCAAGAATCACTTGTTATTAATAGCTGTGATCCCGGGGATCCAATAGGGGGTTTTTCCTGTCCGGGGCCCCCAATCAAAAAGGGGGGGCCCTGGATAGTTATTTAAAATAGGGGAAATAGTAATGGGTGGGGGGCCCCCCTTGATTTTGGGTGGGGGGGGGCCCTTAAAAAAGGTTTTGATGGCAGCCCCGGGGTTTTTTTATACACTTCCCGGGTTTGGATCGGGGAAATCGGGTTTTTAAAAAAAGTGGAAATTTGTTTAGAATTTCAGGGGGAAAAAACGGTTCGGAACGGGAAATCGAAAAATTTTGGGGGAAATTCGGGGGAACCGGGGGAAATGTGCTTTTGATTGATAAAATGGCTGCGAGGACATGGCGTTTCATTTGGGGGAAAAGCTTTTTGGGGGAAGAAGGGCCTTTGCCTGCATGACATGGCAGAGATGGAAACCAAACAGAGACCGGCAGGATTCTTTTTGACGGGCACCGCCCATATAAGTTCCGGGCGCGAGGCCCGGGGGCTCCCCACTCCTCTCACTGTTTCTCACAGGGAAAGGGGCTGGGCCCCGGGGTGATAGTCTTTCGAAGAATTTATTTTTATTTTAGCGATTTCTGTGGGGTGTCTCGCTTGTCTAGAGATGTTTTTTCTTAAAGTTCAATTTTTAATTTTTTGGGGAATTGGTTTGAAATTCCCGTGTGCGTCCCCCTGCAGTGCAATACATTTCCAAAAT